>DWHQ01000776.1:0-12448 GCA_018247955.1 Eurytides marcellus marcellus | reverse complement strand
GAGATAAGTGGATCGTTTGAATTGTAAATTGGTGCCATTTGGGGTCCAATAATTTTTGACGTCGCTGCTTTAATTTACTTAGAGCTCTGACCACTTGATGCGGTCATATTCTTTTGAGGCATAAATTTTCGAATTCATGCCTTTCTTATCAGTGTCTTTCTCGGCATATTTTTTTTATTACTCAGAACTTAAAACAAGTCCAATATCACCAGAAACATCACATGATTTTATTGTATTTTCGTTAGTTGCATTTGTTGGATTAGCGAAACACACGTATGGCATTTATTTTGTTAGGTCTTAGACAGTTTTGTTAGTTGCACGTATATCAAAAACTGATTTCTGTTCTCTTTCAATGACTCGTTCTTTCTCTATCAATGACTGTTTTATTGCGATAGGCTATTTTTTTGTTTTTCGGACGGATAAAAGGGAGGAAGTGAAAAGGATTTAATTATTATTTTTTACAACTCTCTCCACTAATATTACTTTGTCCCGTAAAATTGTGTCATGAAACAACTTGGTGGCAGATAAGCAACGTTTCCACCGTAATCCTTGTGGTCGTTTCAACGGAGTGGTCGCGGTGAAATGACCACCGAATGACTTTAGAGTGACCATAAAAAGCGACACGCGACACCATCGTTTTACGATCGCCACGGACTCCCGTAATGAGGCTGTGAACAGCCAACGGCGCTTAATTATTTTAGAACGCCACCGATAACGTTATCCGGTGGGGGTTTATTACGTGTTTTACAGTACGATGTCCCTTTTTTATTTGCGTAATGTCTTTAAGTCATTCTTAATGTCTTGGACTCGAGTAATCGTATTTCGTAAAAATTTGTTGGTACTTTTCAACGCTTATGTGAACTACTAATTCTCTTTTATTGAAAATAAATGAAAGTCGCTTTTATATAAATATAATAATACCATCATCATACATTTTCTATTTTGATTTTTAGTTTACTCCCTCGTGTGTATTTGTTTTAAGTTCAAGGTCCAATAACAATTCTATAAATCGATCGACAATTAGAGGTATTTATGATTGTCTTGAATTAAACTAATCTACGTATTTAATACTATTCAATATTAATTTTAGAGTCTTATGTACACCCGGATTAAGATCCTTGATGAGGCCGCTTTGTTATTTCCCATTCAAAGCGAGTAAGGAATGCGTTATTCCCTAAAACAATGCGAAAGATAGCGGTACCGTTGTTCAGGTAAAATAAAACCGCCGACGCGACAACCGGCTTCGTAACTTCGACAATTATCGAAATGCACATAAATCATAGGCCTCGGTCGAAGCCGGCTCACGCGATGTGAATCACTGCGTTCCGAGAAAGCGGAAACGGCCGAAATACTCCCGCCTTTTCGTGAATAACCCGACCGGGGGGCGACGGACGCGGTTTAGGAAGACGCGGGTAGCGATCGGGCGTTCAGCAAAACGGCCGGCTTATACCGAACACCTGCCCCAGCACCGGGCGAATCACGGAGGGTGCGATGAGCCGGGTGTGGAAGGCAGGTAAACGGTCGGCTAGGTCGGCTGTAACAATCGTCGCATATTGGCGGGTTTGTGTTTTTTTTTTTTAAATATAACGTAAGTATGTTGTCGAACGTACAGTTTGCTTTTATAATGTTTTTTTTTTTATTCCATATTTTTTAATATACGTTCTATTTAATTTTAAAATTAGAACGTAGCAACGAACGCAATAAAACAGATTTAAATAGATCTATTTTTAAATCTGTTTTGTTGTAAATCATCGAACGACTTATGAACAAATCGTAATGATGTTAACGGTTTAAAGTTTTTCCGATTTATAAATAACGCGAACGTATATTACACATTAAGCAACGTCTCTTAAGTAATGTTCAAGTGATTAACGTCCAATTAAGTTGATCTCTTATCCCGCTGCCGATTCGGTTGATTAAGCCGACTGCCGACGATTTAAACGGCGCGTATATATCTTAGAATTCCGACGGAATAAATCTCGGGATTGAGTTTTTTAATTTTCCAGCCACGACGGCCGTATTGTGGTGAAGCTTACATTAATCATATTAAAGGGTTATTAACTTAACAGTCCAGGTTTCACTGAAGCGAGTCACGCGACTTGATAGCGTTACTAAGTGATTGGTGCTATGAGAAGTTACGTTGAGTCCAGCATTGCTGGAAGGTACAACTGAGAACTGTACATATAAATTCATATACCATATTATTTAGATCTTGGTTGGGTAATAATTATAACTTAAGAGACGGTATGGATCTGTAATTAAACTGGCTCAGTGTTCATTTACAATGTAATAGCATTGCGACTTTGTTCCCATTGTTATTTCGTATGGTTTTTCAATGTGTTTTATTTTTTTAATTCTCCCGCCCCTTTTATCTATCTGTTATTAAAACTATCCTGATGCTTCATGCTAATATTTCTGAATAAAAGAAGAACAAACAAACAAATACACTTAGGATTTTCATTCTGTATTCAGTATGATGATGTGACATTATTTTTTATTGTCTCTCTTTATAGAACCAAATTACGGTTCCCACATTAATTCCACACAAAATGGAGGCACTAAAGGTTGCATTAGTCTAGATCTCCATCTAACCTATATCTATCGTGGTGGTACGGCATTGTGCGATACTTATATGGCGTATTGGAGATCGTTGCAAGGGTCAATCGTTTTCTACGTTTGGCGAACGGGATTTCTGCTGGGCATATGAATGTTAGCGTAGGGCAATAGAGAATTATCGTCGCTATATTTTGCAAGCAGCTTCCAACGCGTAGATTGTGATTTCGAATTAGTTTGCCTTTTTTTAATTTTTCGCGATGTGGACCTATATCGCTTTGCACTAGAATGTATGATTGTGCGTAAATTTATGTCGATCGATTTTTCTCTCATTAAGGTTGCCTTAGGACCAAACACACCCATGTGTTATATTAGTAAGAATAAGAAGTTAAATTGCATCATAGGAGTGAGATGCAGTTACATCTAGAGACAATATGTGACTGCTCTGTAAATGAGATAAAATTATAGTAATCTTTTTAGACTATATTTATTAGAGCAACTGTTGAGTTTCTCGCCGACTCTTCTAAGCAGAACTCCATACCGAGCTGGACGTAGCTTTCTCACAAATAAAATGTAAAAATGACGAATCAAAGTACTTGTAAAGGTCTTATAAATATATTTTAATTTGACTATATTTTGCTTGGGACACATTTCGATATTTCTCCGTCGAACAAATTACATCCCTATCAACGAAATATATCTGTTGGTTGCTAAGAAAAGGACAGGCCGAAAACACTTTTTCAATTAGTAAGACTATTATGCATTATGCGTCAGTTATTCTATCGCCAAGGAGCAACTTGAAAACACTAATATGTTCCGTTTGCAAGGGCAATGTTCCAGTGTAATTATAAGGAATAGTGATAGACCATTTTGATAACAGCAAAAAATAAAAAGACAACTGCATTTTTGCGAAATTCGGTTATTTACATAATTGAATTCAGAATTTTTATTTTTACTTAGACATATTTTTTTTTCAAAACATCTTAATTTTCAGTCCTAATTTCACATGTATATAAAAAAAAAAATAACTACATCTATTTTTACGCAATAATGAAGTATACAACCAGATCTACGAATGAAAAAAAATAATGTAACTTATCCGACCTTCACAATTTTTTCTAAATGCTGTTTAAATTAAATATTGCAAATTTGAAGGAGCTAGCTTTGTTCTTGGTGAAGTTATAGCATCTTTGCGTTATTAACGCTCTCCTGAAAACTAGTGATTTTGATGATATCCGTTTGTTCTTTGCCGCCGTCGATTTTGTATATACTGGAGCGAAGAGACAAGCAGATTTGAACGGGTGCAGTGTAAAATGCTATGTGATACTGCATTTTATGGCCATGTGTTCCGCTTACCATAAAGCACTTTATCTCTTCCCTGTTGGATTTAAACTGTTAAACAAGAATATAAATATCCAGTAATCAGAAAAAAAACTTACTATACATAACTATGATGATTATTCTCGTATCTACACCAAGGTTGCGCCGAAGGGCGTTGGAACCAAAAGGCGTGGTATTAGTAACGAACTCGCGTGTCAACGAACTCCAAAAGAATATAAGGCTATCAATCCGACGTACCACAATGGTGGCTCAAGAAGAATGATCGCGGTCGGGCGTACGTACGCACGCCTCCAAAAAACCACAACGATTTTCTCGATTACGCAGCCAATAATGAACGTTACACTTTTCTCAACAAGGGGGAAATTGCTTTGAGGCTATTCTTGAGGTGGTCCTTAGACACCATATTATTCGGACTGCGGGGGCTACGCACGTATATCTATTAGCCACTGCGAGTAACAATCTCACTCGAGCTCAATTTCTGGTGTTGTGATTAATTAATCTATTCCGACTGGGTGCCGCCTTTTTTGGTTGTTTATGGACTTGTCCATGGTTAGATTATGGATTACGTTATTGTTTGAAATTGCACTTATGTTACTATAAACGTCATTGTGATACATACGCATCTAATATATTGGTATCGATTACATTTTAGCTAACATGCAAGTAACCTAAGTATAAGCCCTAATTACCACCGATTCTAATGGACAGTTTTGCCTGTTAACTATTAGTAACTTTGTCCGTTTTCCTCGAAACGAACGACGAAATTAGAAAACAAACAATATTCACTTCATATAAATGCAACCATATTGAAATTTGAGGTCCAATGACAATCATATTTTTACGGGCTCAAGCTTGTGCAATCAAAAATATACAAAATCCATTAACTATAGGGAGATATACAATATCAAACGAATTGAGAATCTTCTTCTTGACCTCACTTAAAACTTATTTATTCCTGACAAGTCAACGTTGTCTTTGAGCAGTAGAAGCTGCCGTGTCTAGCACGGAAATAAATGCATATGACTGTACTCCTGTTTATTAATTTGTAGCATCGATTAGTTTCATGAGTCGTCTTTAAAATAAAAAAACGAAAATAACCTCATTTTAAATGCGAAAGTGTGTTTGTTTGTTAGTGATCTTGTGTGTGGCTAATTAAAAAAAAGCAAATTATCCTTCACACAGATATAACTTTTGGTACGGATAAAGTCGAGCTTTTTTTCATCTGTAAAAATTAGAAAAATAGAAAGAGTTGAAGTTGAATAAGAAGTCGAAGCCGCAGACAAGACGGTTGTATGTAAATTGAAAGGTATTTCGTTGATAGCAATACTAATAAAACTTAACGAATAAATGTTTCATCATCTAACGCGGTGAAATGGCGCGAAAGAACGAATCGTTATAAAATAACGGGTTTTAAGACGTATCAACAATGAACGCATCCCTAACGGTCCGTCATAACTATTGGCATTTCGACATTTATTGTGATATTCGCGAGCTTTTGCTCACGGCATAGCCATCTTCAAGATTATGGGGTAATTTAAATATATCGATATTCCGTACTAGAGTTGCCAGAACTGTTACGAAATTATAATGGACCGTAAAATGTATTCTTATGTATTTTTGTAACACGTAACAAAAAAAGTTCTTTGTGTTTATTATAAAATTAAACGTTTACGGATTTTATAGTTTTTGTTTTTTTTTTTTTATTAATTGTGTTTTAACTTTCAATTACGCTACAGCGTCGGTGCTCATGAACGGACAAAAATTCTTAAAAATTAATAATTTTATAAACAAATATAGTCAGATAAAAAAAAATGACTATATACGATGTAGAGTATTTCAAATGTCACGAGTTAAGAAATAAAATAGTTTCGTTTTATAATTTTGTATTTGCTTAAATAGAAGAAATCATTGATTGTAATTAGACAATGCTTTACGCAACAGATGTATATACTGCGATGACTCCAGAGACATTTATGCCGTCTGTCCCACGATTACTTGTAAATTATAAGCACACAACACTAATACTTATCAAACAAACAATGATTATTTAAACAATTATTTGTACAGTTATATTATGCCTTTATATTTGTCCCGTCGACTCGTACGTGATTATATTTCTTTATCTTCCGCACACACGAAGTATTGAAAAATAAGTATTTATTCTATTATAATGTGCAATTTCACTTTTTTCGTACCAAGTGCAAAGCAGCATTTGTCGTATTTACAGATTTCTGTTTATTTCTTAAATACAATCGCATGAGACCCTTTTATTAATTTCTATCAAAAATAAATTCTTTCCTTATTCTTGATGTAAGTTACAATCTTCGATCTATCACAAATGTATCATTCAACTGGCAACATTGTATTGAGTCTATTAGACTCATGACGAATTGAAATGAGTATTCTTCGGTTTGATGATTCCCTCGCCCGCCGAGATGTTTTGTTTGGACTAACCGTTTGGCCGAAGACCATTGACTTTGCGTGCATTCTGCACATATCGCATGTAAACGATATTGTTCAATTTGAAACATTTTAACCGTGTTTGAGTATTATTGGCGATTTTATTATTATTGACAAACGATCAAATGCTCGGAAATGTTTTTTTTAAATTCTCTTTTTAAAAGGAAACACGTATAATGTTATAAGGTGTGTTAAGAGCCGCATATAGCAATGAATATTTAAAGTGTTTGTTGACGCTGGGTAATAGCTGGCAGCTTATGATTTGGTCAGATTGTATTAACGGTATTCTTGTGCATCCTGGTTGATAAACTCAGTACTAGAGCAATGGAGATCCTCAGATGTCGACATCATTTTAAAGTAATTTCTTCTACTTTTAAGCTCTTTCATTACACAATTTTACAAAGTAAATTAACGTGATTGATGGTTAAGAGAAAACGCGATCAGACGCTTTCGAACGGAAGGGTGGTAATAGCAACCCTACCCCCTGAGGTCCCTACGTCCCGCCGAAACTCAGGTAAAGCATTTATTGAAAGTAAATATAGCAAATAGGCGTGGAATGAGAAAGGAATTTTTTTAAAATATTAAAAGATGAGAAAACTGTGCTTGATGGTAAGTGATACTTTCGCCCACAGCATAACAGTGCTACAGTATTTTGATCTGCAAAAGTTCAAACTGCTTAATTGGCCGTTTCGTCCAACATTGAGATGCATATTTGCTATGTGCAAAAAAAAGTGAGATATTGCCTATAAAAACGTCCTTCTGTAAAATTTTATATGAAGAAGGTTGAATACCAGTGAAAATTAAAGCTACACTTATACATGTGTTACATGTTATTTTATTTTATTTTTAGATATTCAAATGTTATAATTTATTTGTGAACTAGTCATAATAGTCAAAAAGTTGAAACCTCCCAAAAGTGTACATAGCAGATATTGCTTTGACAACGACGATACACTCGAATGATTGTTTTTTTTTAATATTATTGATAAACGGTAGAAAGTGTTTAGCTATGTAGCCCTTCGGTTATTTTGAACATTTCTTCACTAGCATCAGAACGGGATGTTATTGTCGCTCTATTATCTTGTCATTGTTGACAACGCTGGCTTTGAAAAAACAATGAAAACCCAACCGTCCATCTCTTTATCTTATCTTGTTGACGAATCGGTATTTACTAAATAATATTAAAAATAAATAAAAGCCTTTTTTATTTACTGTAAGGGAAGACAAGACCCCGCCTTGAATTACGAGACCTTATCGAGTATTAGTAACTAAGGTTTCCCCGGGCCGTAGGGCCTCTATAGGCCGGTGTGGCGATTAAAATAACTTGGATCGTTCGTTTTGCGATCGGCTTACCACCTGTCACGTTTGAGCCTTGATAACCTCGGGAAAAAAATAATTTCTAGATAATTCTCTTATTTCAATAGTGGTTTGATAAAGTATCCTCAATTTTTAGTTAACGATTTTAATGTACATATTGTAAGGGGGCATAAAAATAAATTACTAAATATTGTATGTGTATATTAATCTGTTATTTTGACATTAATCGCTTATATGAAAGAAGAAATAGCATCAAAGCTTCTGATGATGTTTTATAAATTATGTAATAGAAATAAAATTATGTTCATCTTTATATGTCATATATATTTTTAGTTTAAGTCAAGTTCTGAGTCTTCATTTTTCATTATTTCTCTCTACGATTTCTTTCACGAAGCGCGAACTGTTTAATTGATTCAATCTGAAGATATTAGCGTCGCCTTGCGATTATCCATATCATTTCAGAGTTTTTTATATACTTTTTTAAACCTATTATTTTTTTGTAAAGTTATTAAAGTAAAGACGTGAAAAGTAAGAATTTGACCGCAAAGTTTCTTGTCAGGTATTGCAGGACAGGACAGGGCAGGTCTAAACTTGTGAACCGGTGCTGGTTTTTCACGTTGTAAGGTGCGTCAAGCGTTAATGAATGAATGAATAAAGATATTTTGACTTTGAATATACGAAAGGTTTATAGTGTAAGATAAGGTGGTAAGTCGTGTTCCCAGTGGTAATGACATGTGTGCAACAGAGTGTTTTAAACTACTCGAGGTCAAAGGTACTCGAGTATGGGCGCACTCGCCGCCAAGAGATATAAGATGGTTTGTATCATTATTATCTTTACAACATCGCCCCTCAAACTAAAATACGTAACGTAAATCACTCGCTGTTTTGTCGCACAGTCCTTAAAAAGGAGACAGAGATGAGACAGATTCTTCACGTATTAATATGTAGATTATTCACTATGCAAATACAAATTAAAAAATATGTCAATTTCTATGTAAGCTTATATAAATATACCAAAAAAATAGGCTGCGCATTATATTTGTTTTACGTCGTCATCGATCGAGATATGTTGTAGGTAATATAATAAATATATAAAGTACTGATATAGACGAGTGGAAAATATTAATGCAAAGAAGTTAATTTCCTGAGGTTAAAGTGCCTTTGTGGCTATGGGCCTTTTCGATCGGCTAGGTCATAACGCGAGCAGCAGAGTTACTCAACATCGGCATTGCGGCCTGGATCACGCCATCCATTCAGTTCAGAACACGATCGAGGGTAGCAGACTGTTACTTATTAAATTCACGTGCATTTACTGCTGTTACCAGTATCGATTGCATGACCTGATCAAGGCACCCTCGCTGGCCCCCGAGCAAGCATCTCGTTCTTTGTTAAAGATTGAGGTTGTGTTGTGGTGTTCATAACTTTGCATTTTCCTTGTTATATGATAATCCTTTCTTTGTTCTGTGAGATAATCTTGACAGGTTATTGATATTTATATCATTGCAATATTAGTGCCTGTGAACAGCTCCTGAATCAACATTAACAAATTCATTGGTGCCGGCATCGGGATTTGAACTCAGGTCGCTCGAGTATATTAAGCTAAAGCGAGTGCCCGGATATTTAGCTACCACGGCTCATACGGGCAAATTATAAAAACGAAGTAAACTATTTCAAATCATAATGGACGCGAGTTAGGATGTTATGGTTTATTACCGTATCAAAAAAGTTTTAGGAGTTTCCCATGATAGCTGTTATCAATCAACATCGAGAGACGAGTTCTCTCGATGTCGATTGATCGAGAGAATTCTCTCATTTTGAACAAAAAACGTAATCGCCCAACTCAACATTCGTTTTTCACATTACAATACTTGGACGTGCACATATCTTCGACGAACCCGTTGCGTTTCGAATAAGGTCATAAAATTTGGCAACGTCTCGGCACGCGCTCGAGCGGTGAGGCGGCGATAAGGGCGGCCTTCAAGGTGGCTGCATTTGAGCGTTGCGAAGGTGCGCTCGAGGTGAAGCGCCTTTATCGACGCGCTTCAATACAACGCCCGACGTTTCATTACATTCTATTACATTTGGCTATGGTAACTTAGTCTCCGGACGCATGGTTTTAATTCAATTTACCTGATTGTTGTTTTATAATATAACATACTAGATGTGATGACTATTGTACTATAGCAACTGTTGAGTTTCTGTTGCTAGTTTGTCAGCAGAACTGCATTCCGAGCCGGTGGTAGTTTCCTCCCGCACTAAAATGTAAAAGTGACGATTCAGTAATCCTCGTAAAGGTCTATTTGATTAAATATATTTTGATTTGATACGTTATAGTAGACGTTGCACTGCCGTTTTGATTAGACATGATAAGAACAACTTGAATATATACATACTACTTGAATAAGCGAGAAGAACAGCTTGAAGCAGCTTTTCTTCGATATAACTTTCATTGATATCTCTTTATGCCAAGGGTGCATGATTTGCTCGTCACTTAAATTTAAAAAAAAATAAAACTTACTCAAAGGATGCGAAAGTAATCGAAGGTATGTGACGTCCGTGTCTCTGTGTATAGGAAGCCTTTCTAAGAGTGGGACGTATATAAAGGCTGTTAATTTACATTATATTCCATTGAATGTCATTTATCTCTTGAACGATTTTTACATTCGCGAATATTGAGTATATAATATATAATAAGCATAAAATAATAAGTAATCGTTTTAATCAATAATCACTTGTGACATCATAATGAAATAGACGGAGGATGAACTGTAGCCTTGTACTCCTCGCTAGCAATGAGGGCGACGCGGACGGCTTGCGGAACCGACGATGACGTCATATTGCCTTCACACCCACTGACCACACGGTCCATGTACCCTCACTGACACCAACTGTCTGTCTGTCCGAATCACTTGAGTCGATCAAACCGAACCCAAATCTTGATATGCTTTTTTAGCAAAACAATTTAAAGGTTTATTAAGGGTCCGATTTTATAATGTTCAGTACTCTCGTAAATGTAAGAAATCATTGTCTTCCCTTATTAAGAAAGTTCTCAACTGAGCATACTGTTTACTACATAAGTAATTGGGACTGTCTCCCATGGTTAATTAAAACTCCTTAAAAATTAAAACGTTGATTCACACTATTCTATCGATGACGGTACATTTTCGGTGCGAGGGCGGTGTATCATGTTCACGTTATATAATATCAATCAAATTTTTTGATAGGAATGCGATGTTTTTAGGAGATAAATGACGAGGCGAGCATATCGTGCGTTTAATAGTAAACGACACGCCTGCCAAAAATAACACAGTACTACACAAATCATCATCTAGAAATTTAAACGCAATGCAGTGGTAACACCCCTGGCGGACTGCAAAAGTTCCTACCACTTACAAATTTTCGAATTCAACCGGAACTTGAGCAATGTTCCTTACTCGACAATATATTGCCAGACCGATATCGGATAGAAAACGTACCGTGATTGTAATTTGTGACGTTGAAAAATGGACCTTTTTATTATTCATGATAAGGACGGCCCCAGACAAACTGTGCTCTTAAGAATCTTCCACGTATGCTTGGAATATGCCTCACAATTATTGATCGATGGTTACAACCGTTGGTTGGGGAGTGAGAATCTTACTCAATCAATGAAAATGTGAGATATATATTTATAGAATGTTTATATTGTTCAATATTTTTACTATCCATCATTTCAATATTTTACATTCAATTTAGTGAAACTTTTACACAAATACCCAATTTTGTTTGTTGTTTGTACACTTTCCGCAAACGACATTTTCACATATTTTACAGGTGTTGTTGCTCCTGTTTTTTTTTTACAAAAGCTAATTTGGAAATTCTTGTGTTTTTGCAAAATACTAGATAGTTATATATTTATGTATTTTTCCTTTCTCCTTCTACAAATACTTTGGCCAATTGAAAAAAGAACTCCTATTTAGATAATTTTTGATCCAGCACACTCTGTATCTAAAATCCATACGTTAATTGCAGTTAAATCTAAAATGTTGAAGAACACCTGAAGAGGACATCGAAAAGATGCTGTTTTGGTGGATGGTATATTTGTGAGTCATTTGGTCTACGATGTCAAATTAAAATTTTTATTATTACGCTCGTGTCCAATTGATGCATATCCGTAGAGATAGGTATACCCCATAGAGGATTTTAGTATAGTCAGAACAAGAGATAAAATAAAAATGCTAACGGTTTTTGTAATTTTTTATAAGATTCCAAATGCGTCAAAAAGACGCGTTTCGTAAACATAGTGTTAAGGGTGCTAACAGTAAAATACCCATCAAAATATGATTTTACATTTGATAAGTTGATAGTTAAATATAGCGCGTACGACCTTATCGTATTAAAAGCGTAGTAGTTCGAAAAGCGACTGTAATGAAAATGTATTTTTTAATGTAGCTGTTCATGAGCCAAATGAAAAAATCTGATGTCTGTGACGGATCATGGGGGAATTCTCTCAAAAGCGTTCTAATATCTCTGCTCGTATTTAAATTTAAATTACGGACTTACGTTTTAAAATATATGAAATTCATAAAAAAAAAAAAAAAACACTTTTTTTGTATCTGTAGTCAGTATCGTCAATAATTTATTCACTAGTTGTAATTTTTACATTAAATTTAACTTGAATATTGTGTCCTTATAAACTGTTGTCTCTTGATATTATTAAATTACCTAAAACGATGGGTTCCAAAATAAAGATGGTATAGTCCAAGATTATTTATTCTTCTTTATAAACGAGCAGAGT
>DWHQ01000775.1:0-12450 GCA_018247955.1 Eurytides marcellus marcellus | reverse complement strand
CAGCTACGTGGCTCTACCACGCACGTCTCTTAGTAAAGCAAAACATACGTGAAAAAATGGCGCTTTGAATAAATTTCTATATAAATAATAAATATTTATCTATATTTGGTTCTTTTGGATAACAAGATTAAAAAAATGGCTCTTTAAATAAATTTCAAGTGTGTATCTATATTTGGCTATTTTGGATGACAAGGTTGCCGACCCCTGCCCTAGGGGGATTAACGACACTTTAATCTATTACGGTGACGTCACCTTTATGCAGCGACGTGTGTGTATCAAGTGTGTACCAGCACCGGAAGAGGCCCGTTACGCGGCCATCGATCATGGGGATTTGCCCGCGACCGCGCTAAATGTTTCTAATGGCCTCCACGCCGTTCGCACACCACAAGATTGAATTTCAGGCGCCGGTTTTTGAAGTGAACATTTTTTATAAGAGGGTAAACCGCTTCGTAACGTAACGCGTAACGGTGCCAGTCGGTCTGGCTTCGGTTGACAGTTTGATGGGTTGATAGTAATCATATAACCTAAAACTATCGCCGCTTTTGAAATTTATTGTATAAAATAAAATTATTAAACAATTTCGATATTAAATAGTTCTACTTGGATTAGTTAAAGTTATCACTTCTGTCCGGCGTCCCACGACGCAAACAACAATGTTTTTAACGACAATGTTTGGTATTATCGCTTAACACTTCATCACTTTCTATAAAATCTTTTTGAAATAAAAAGAATGTAAGTGAATGTAAAATTAATCTGGTGTAATTTGAAGTGATCGGATTCGAAACCCCGCTGTGTTTCGTTATCCCAGCCATTTGTGCAGAACCATGCCGAACTGTTACGTATGGGACAAAGGAAAGTTGTTAATGTTAAACCTTGCTGCCAATTGTTGATATCTACCTAAAACGTCAGTGTCTGGTTGTGGATAGTGAACATACGTACATACACTATATAAACATGTAAGCAAAGGAAGCGGGACGTATCAATATTTCCATGCATATGTATCAATTAGTATTAGCATCAGAGGAGGAAGGGGTCTACGGGGCCTTTGCGGTGGCATTAAATGAGCTGATAATAATCTACGTATAATCCGCCCAACAAATTTTACAGCCTTCAGGAACGGGTATTACATTATTAATCCATATTTATATCTGTAGGTACGATCCACCAATGCTAATTTAAGGGCATTGGCAAAGCAACATTGTAACTGGCGATTCAATCCTGGCTTTCGCTCGAGTCGCATTTATTTCTTTTGTCATTCAGCTCGGAGCGGAGCACATAAATACTGCGACGTATCTATTTGATATCTGCCACGTGATTTATAACGCGCGCCCGTTATCTTATCACGTGCATCGGATATGAGAGGCCGGACCGACGACTTCGCAACACGAGAGAGGATAGGTGAACTAGCTTATACCGTGACTACAATACATATAATGGGAATCCTAGAGTTAAATCTATTAAAAGTTGTGACACAGTAAAAAGAATTATAAACCTATATAGGAACGTTTTAAGAGCAAATCGGCGCGATATATTGAAATATAAAATAGATGTTCCACCTCAAAAGTAATTAAAATAAGTATAACATAATAAGCTTGTCAACTTCACCATAGCAATGTTCCAGCATAATTAGTGGTAAGTAATCTCCTTAATATACATTTGAAGATTGTTGAACATCGCGAGAGTATTTCGGGACCCATCCCAGGAAATGAAAGGAGTGTGGGTGCCCTAGACAAAAGTGAAGGCGTTCGACGCGTAGGCGAGTCGATTGTAAGCTAAGGGTACCGCATCTCGCGTGCGCGCGAAAGAATAAGTGCTCGGCGGCAGCCCGTGCGTCATGCGACGAACTGTCAAAGTGACAGGAGGATATACTGCGCGCAGATGCAATCTGAGCGCCACAGACGGCCCGTCGTGCTTTCAATATGTACGATGTAGGCGAACAATTCACAAACATTTTAATAAGCACAAATGACAATAAATAATTCAAACGGCGTCTTAGTTAATATACGGCCCGGATACAGTGGCATTGCGGTGACTGCTTAGTGATTGAGACGACTGCGGTGGTAACATACGACTCTAGTATGGACCCATTCATAAATGCCAAGTCATAAACGAGTTCACCTCGATAAAATTTTAAAAAGCGGTCGGAACACAGAGTAATGAAGTTCATATTACCATTATAGTACAAATTAGATCTTCCGTCTAATAGTGAAAATAAATTATGAACGTCAATAAACGAATCTCTTAACGGTAGATGTGGAAGTTTGCGCCGGTCGTTCCCCAAAAAAGGTCGGCGTGGCGAATCGACGGCATTAATATACAGTATCGATGGATAACCGATAGAATAAATGGTAGCTGTCTCGAGGTATCGATTTAAATGAGTGCTAATTAAAGAATCGGACAGGCCGCCGCATTGAGGTTAGTGGTTTGTGGGAAACTAGTTCTCGACGGATAAAAATATTTGCCCGACACAGATGGAGATTTACGGTGTTGTAAAATGCGAGTTAACGATTCCGTGATATCGATCGCGCATATCGATGTTTCGTCCGGCGCCAATTACCTGTATGGGAGGTTTTATTTCTTTGAGGGGCTTTAAATTGAATTAATGTCGGCATTCTATTCTATAATTTACTATATTCCTCTATGTTGTCTTTCCGCCTACACAATTTATTTTAAATATAAAACTTTCAAGAGTAGATAGCTAAATACGAATATTTTATAATCCGTTCGCCTATAATAATTTCAAAATATAAGGTTTAAAGTATACGACACCCCCCTTTTGATCCAATTTTTGAATTAAAAAAGCTGCCAAATGGCATGTAGTGGAAAATTCATTCCATTATAAATTCATATCAATTTCGAAATGTACGAAGCCGTTTATATTTATTTATATTTCGAAATCAAAACAAAGTTAATGTTGCCCGAAACTTTTATTCGAACCTGGGTTTGAGGATAGTACATAGCGATACCGAGTTAAAATTCCGGTCACTAGACAACTGCCGCTATAAGTAAAGGTATCAATGGAGGCTTATTGCGGACGAGTGGCTACCGATCCGATAGCCTACGTGAAGCAAGCCGACAGTTACGGCTGCGAGGATTAACAAATTTCACACTTGAACGGCCTTCCCGGATTCGGACTCTCACAAATTCCGTCGCAAAAAGAACTATGCGTTGTTCTTTTAGCTACGTGCTACCGATTCTTCCTATTACGACTCTCCTTACAATTTTTACTTCCTTGGTTGAGTCACCTTCTATCGATGAGTGTTGTATAAAAGCTACAATCGTCTATCATGTGATAGAATATAATAAAAGTAAAGTAACAGCCCATATATGTCCCTCTGCTGGGCACACACCTCCTATATACAGAGGATATAAGGGCACAGACCACCACGCGGCCCAATTGCGGATTGGCGGACTTTTACATAGGGTAGAGCAGGGCTTAAAGGTCTGTGGGTATAAAGGTGTGCCATAAGTATCTAAAAAACTAGCGATATATCGTTCTTTTTAACTAAGTACACGGAGAGGAGGCTCGGGAGTCGTAACGAGGCATAGCTGTTAGTTGGGCGACGTCGCTAGCCAAAGATATTTGATTATGATTCATTTCAAAATGTTAACGTAAGTAGTTTTTTCATAAGTATTACAATAATCTGTAGTTGTACGAATTACAAATAGTTTTTCCGGCTTTGGACGTTTGTCCATGTGAAATTTATGTACGTAAAAATCCCTTGTAACACAAGATATATCTATCTTACAACGGAGCAGGGTTTTCTTTAAGCCTAAAGAAATTTACACTAGTTACCTTTCTGTAATACAGTAACTGGCAATGTGGCCTTCCCCGGAGGGACGAAAGAGTCCGACCGTTTGTTCGTTAGAGAAATAGTGTTTCGTTATGCGCTTTTCTCATGTCACTACACACACAACAAGAACGCGTTCGTGTGCCGCATATACATGGGAGGGGGAGAACACAGTATTTTGACATGCACGTAAATCATTCCCTTTAAATGAGAAAAAGGAGCCCACACTGAATGATTGATCACCTCAAGCGCCCCAAATGCAATTCGGTAAGCTACTCACTGTGGAACCGGGTCAGCGTGTCTCGCGACACTGATAAGGGGATGACGTATGGGGCAATTTGCATCGGATGCCTGCTGACTTATTGCCGAATATAATCAGCCCGAAACAATTCAAGTCGAGAGTGCATGAGGACGCGTCTCGAGAAGAAATAACTTTAACGGTACGCCTGTTTCAGTTCATTCTGTTGATTAAAGACTGATCGTATATATGCGTTTTGAGTAATAATTATTCAATAAAATAAATATACTTATGTTTTGATTCTCATTAAAAGAGTGAAAGTATGGCACAAGAGGTATCCTAGTGTATTTTAACTAACACCAGTATAGAATACGAAAACCTCAAAGAATATAGAAGCCCAATAAATCTGCTAGATAAGAGAATTCGATGCGAGAATAGACACCCTTCACAGTTAGAACTGTCGATTCAGTAGGCGTAAACTGCTGGCGGAGCGACCCGTTCATACCGTACGATATAACCGGTAAAACCGAATGCATACTGGAAGTGGCATTATAAAATGCTTAAACGGCATCGCCCACGAGCGACACGCAATTTCCTCACGTAAACTCGAAGCGCCGAATCGATCTTTTCTCGCTTACGCTCCTCCGATTATTAAGTGGTACGCGAACCAGAATAGGGGCAGCTGCTGTGGGGAGGGCCGGGGCCCGGCCGACTTTCACCTTGATTACCCGATAATTACCCCTTCAGCGATGGCGCTCTGTGAAAATCAACGTACCGCCCAAACTATCTATGGCACCATAAACCAGCTTGCACCGACGCTACGAAATCGTTTATTTCACTTTAAGAGACTTTCACCAACAGAAATATGGAAAACAACAGCCGCTTCACCAGTTTAACGGTGCTTATCGATATTCTCAACAACCGTGTTATGGATGACGTTGCCAGGTTTAAAAAGGACGGGTTTCGGTCTAATGATCAAAAATAAATTAATGTCATGTCACTACATATTGGTTTTACGATTACTAAATTGCCCAAAAAATCGGCTTTGAAGAACTACTACTATGGTACTCAATTTTTGACTTTGTAACTGCCTCAGTGGCCTAGTGGTATGGCCGTAGTACAAATCCCGCGGAGGCCAATTACTTTACGCTGTTGTATCTAAGTTGGACTATGGAATTGTATGCTGATCACCCGGGTACTTGTTGACGCCATCTACTGAAGGCTTGTAGTAGTCGTAACAATAAAGTCGTTTTAATATTGCCGACTCTGTGCCTGATCTCTCTCCGATCGTTTCGAATAATCATCCCACCGAAATATTAGAGCAAGAGAAGAGAGTGAGTACACCTGTGCAAACATTTAAGTACTCTAATATATTTCATAAAAGTCGAAAAAATATTATCATTAATAATTTTTAACAGTTGCCCATTCAGAAGTTTTTGACGTAGTTCCACCTTAATGATCCCGAATCGATATAAAATATTACACGCTTGTGGCTTGGAACATTCTATTACTGAATGATCGTGTTCTCTCCGAAAGAGCATCCTCAATGACCGACCCCATCGCAAAACAAAGCAACAAACAAAAGGATGCCTCTAAAGAATACAATATGATACATCGTGTTCCCGGTAAGCGACGGTTGTAACGAATACGATGTCGTCGCGGCGATAAATTACGCGAAACGAGCGGCGCAATGGCGCACCCAACAAAGCGTGCGGTATCCCGGGACACGTCATTTGTACACTTCTTCCCACCGAGGCTTATTAATAGCTTCCCGCTGGTGCTAAGCGGCTAATAATCGCTGTCAAAACACCACTCGCCCGTCATCCCGTTCGGCGCAGTCGACTTTACGATCCACCGTCAGGAAGTTATCGTACTTATTACGAGCGGATGTAGGTTTCAAAATCTTACGTCGGCGAGTTGGAATTTAAAAAAGGAAATATCACCGCGGGATGAAAAACTTTCTTTTCTATTATTACACTCTAACTATGCTCTAAAAAGTAATGCATATTTCGTCAATGTTATGATAATGACAAAGTTAATAAATGTACATACACTGGCAGAGAAACCGAAGTGAAGCAGATGCCAAGAAAATAAGTGCAATATTTCAATAACGCGATGGGAACTGGATGCTAACAAGGTTTCAATTAGACACCGTAAACATCCGATCTAACGAAGAGTCCAAAGGCATGCCATGTCTAAATTACGATTTCTACGACGTGTTATTTCCCAGCCCTGGGTATGATGCGTTTCGCTATCGATACTGACCGATCAGATGCAGCATTTTAGTACCCAACGATTGAGAGGTGGCTTAATAATCGTCAGGGATACGTTCACTGGATATGCAGCCAGACTTTCTTGTTTGACGTGTTATTTGTTATAAAAGACTCCTCACACAATCGTCCGAGAGATTGCGGCGTTCAATAAAAATCAGCAACATTGTAGTCAATACGTACATGTAGAAATCGCGCAATTTGAGTTTATACGCTAATATAAGGTATAAAAGTTACGTGAAGTGTTTCAAAACGTACGCGTAACGTTCCTAATTACCTGGCGGTGTACAGCAACTATAATTCGAGACCGGAATATCTTGACTTCGAGCATGCCTACAGCCATATTACCTTATCTTTATTGATCGTACATTGTTGTCGCAACGAGATGGAGGCGATAGGTCTTGTGAGCTGATGCATCGCTCACAAAAATGTCACAACAAGACGAAGGAGATAAGGAGATTATCTCGCGAGCAAAAACTGTCCAATTATTCACAAACTGATAACTTGGCTGAATAACTCAATAATGGAGATCAGAAAACGGGTTAAAATAACTGACGATTATTTCATTGTGGATCTACGTTATTGTAATTCAATCTTAGGGCTTATCTTCTATATTATGCTGGGCAATAACGACTAATTGATGATCACTTTTGGTTGTAAGACGCCATGTCATTCGGTAGGCTCATTGTTGATCGTGTGTATTCATTGGATGGTATTGTTCTATAAAGTCGGAGGGAGTAAGAATGGGGGTTCGAAAGCAAATAGGTCACTCGCACATGAAGCGGCGGCTGCTAACGCACGATGTGGGCAGTTGTAAGTAAGATAATTGCTTCTATTGTAAAACGACATTAACACTATTATATTACAGGCATATTTTGCCAGGTCCATGTTTTATGAATATGATCTCTATATTTAAGGAAATGTAATGGGCAATCTAACCAATGCATACTGTCACGCATAGGAGGCATACGCGTAATTAGGTGCCTTCGTTTACCACACTAATATGCATCATTCAAATGACGCATAAGAGCAAGATATACTACTTATCTTGTATCATATACTATACCCATAACATGAATAATACTTTTCTCAAACTTCACACTTTTTCAAAGACTCGTGTCTTACCTTCTTTGCATAACTCCAGCGATGGGAAGACATCTTATTGAATCAGGATAATGCAATGAATAATACTATGCTTTCCCCCCTCTTAATCCAATTACTCTATGTGTGATTATCATCGTCATATATTATCAATAAACGATCAATAAGTATTTTTTTTCTTTGCATTGACGCTAAGGAATGAAGCCCACGAACAAAAAATCGACTCACCGTAAACTAGCAGATAAACAGACATTATTTATCGACACCACCACCGCCCGTCTTCAGGCGCTGTGTGTGGCTTACGTTCTTACCTACGGACAAAAAAGAAAAAAAAAACCTCATTTTATGATCAATATTTCAGGGGAGACATATTCGCTTATCAATATTAATGTTCCCCATTTTATATAAATAAGGTAGCCAGATGTTCACACGATCGTTAGTGAATACAGCCACTCATGTGCAACAGCTTAGTCAACTTTATAATAAATGGACCTGTCTGTAAATTACCACACTAGACGTAACACAAAAGTATAAATTATTCGTAGTATATTAATAGGCTACAAATAGTTAAAAACAAACTCTACTATTATTTCTTTTTACAATGTCATATTGAATACCTTATTTACCTCTAATTAGATATTGGTGGCATTTAATACAAAAACACAATAGAAAAACACTAATTGGGTCGAATACAACTAACTATTCCACGAACAAAGTTCCGCATCCAATAATCCAATAATGAATTGCCAGTTAACCGGTCGAAAATGCGGCTAAAATACGCACGACGTCATGGCCGCTTTGAAAAAAAAGGTGCATATCAGAAAGAAATGACCAGCAACCGCTTAGGCATCCCGCGGTCAAGTCCCGCCGCAAACCTATCAACGAGGATGTTGCCATATATAGCCGAGGAAATGTCTCGCAGTACGCCACGGTGTGCATTGCGAACAATTCGATGTGTAATAACACAGGACCGGCCAGCTGTTCAAACGCGTCGCATTTCATGCTTCAAATATGTCAAGGCTTCGCATGCATACCTTTCGCGTTTATGCAGCGTTTGTTTCAAATGTAGGTAAACAAATTGTGATGGCGACACTCAAGAGAAAAGTTAAGCATTGAGTTTACCATAAAAGAGATAAAGCCTATAGTATAACTCTTGAGTCTCTTGAGAGAATAGGCAAAGCTAACGCCGTCTCCGTGCATCTACGTTATTCGCGAGCGTTAAAGATTACTCTAGTATTATTATTAGTCTAGTCTAGTCTATGCAGTATCACCGACGTGGTTAATAAGTGGAATCTTATTGATCTTTGTTATCATGCAAACTTTTTTATATTTTTACCAGTAGGATTAAAAGTGCTTTGTAATTAGCCCTTTAACTACTGAATTATTTGAAAATTTTTATGCCCATGGGCGGATGGTAAACAGGAGAAATAATAAAGCTAAGTGAAATTAGAATTATTTGTAACTGTAAGATGTCATAAACAAACGTCAGGCAGTTGTTTGCGATCAACGCCTGCTTCTTAAATTCAGATGACGAGTCAGACTCGTCCACCGTAAGATCGCCTAAGTAAGCAGATGGCAAGCATCATTCGTCAAATGAACCCAAAAGGTTAACCAGTAATAGTAGTAGCATTTTTATAGAGGTAGGACCCTCGCAGAGCCCGTGTGCAGTCGATATACCGCATCGCTGAGTATTTACCGTCAAGCAGTTATGTACAACTATATAGTTTCGTATAGCAAGCAATTGTGTTGCGGATGGTGCGGCAATACAGCAGCGTTTAATCACTGAGCATAGAGATATACCATTATACCACTCTGGGCGAGGAGCGCAGCGAAGAGTCAGGCAGTTTTGAACTCATGCAGTCCAAGAATCTGAGAGACATTGTGGTGCTATGACCAAAAATGTACTTCATATTAAATGCTTCTTATCTTGACTGCCATTGATGACTTTAGCCTATGCGGCTCTATATAGATTCATTGGACCACCTTATTCGTGGAAATGCTAGTTTCCACTAATTGGATTCTACATACATTTAATGCGAGCCAAGTCAAATGCACATAAAAAAAAAATCTCTTCAGTGTGCTTTATGCAGATAAAATAATAATCCCGCGAACGGTATCGCATGTTTCACGAAATTCCGATAGAATTTCGCGCGTTAGAGTTTTAATTTAACGCTAGCTCAGCGGTAATGGGGGTTCAAGGTTCGTTACGCTCCGCGGGGCTGCGGCGGCCGGAGCGGCGGCTTGACGACGTCTTTACGACCGCCAGTGAAGCTTTAGAGGCAACAACCCCATCGACGCTCTCGATAGCAACAGCCTACATTTAATGCTTTTACGTGAATACTATAGAATTATTAAAAAAATAACTATTATAAATGTTTACGAGAATTGTCCGATTGATGAAATGAAACGTGGTCTGTGAATAAGTAACATCGAATAAGCCGAATTAACAATATGATCGTATAGAAGTTATTCTAACAAAACGCCAGAAATTTAAAATTAAATCGCTATATCTATAAATTATTACATTAATAACGATACATTTCGTTAGGCATACGAATGTCAATAATAATGTATAAGTGATTGTTCAATGTCTATATTGACATGACGTAATGTCCAGTTAAAACAATCTTCAAGTAAAGCCTATAATTTAAAAAATATCGTATTAATAGAGGATCCAGATGTATGAAAATCTCTACTGGCCTTAACACGCAGGTCTTGTCAATACAATGCTAGAAAAAATGAGTGTATGAACACCTATTATTTTCTAACAGGCAATCAACAATTCTGATTCGACACAATCGAAGCTTAAAAAGTCTCATAAGACGTTAAATGGTTAGACCAAATCCGTTTTTGCTGAACACTAAACTGCATGACGCTTTGCACCTCGCCAAAGATAGAAATAGATGGAAAAGTATCGTTAGGGAGAAACTGACTTCCCACCAAAGGGTTCACGACCCTCAGTAATGAGGAAAACAACGCGAGGAGGAGGAGGAAGACGTTAAAGTCAATACCCAGAAGACCTGTGGTCTTTAATATCGTAATTTATATTATCTATATTATCATAAACAAATTTCATCTACACCATCTATTAAAACATCGCCTCAGCGAACCGAACCGGAAACTACCTCAGAACAACCTTAACCTTAATCTGTCTTCAACATAACGTGGCTCAATAAACACCGCATTTACTGCAACAATGCATCTGTCTAATACGTTCAAGTACGCGCCGGTGGGTACTTCTAAATCGGCGCATCTGACGTGATGCGAGAAGAGCAGACTCGGGAGCAATCGGCGGGTCGTTAAACGCCCATGCGCGGGAACAGGAGGACACGCACAAGGCCGCCGGTTACGATTATACAACGCGGAAAGACGTCCGTAGATCGCGGCTTCGCGTTACGTGCCAATTAGCTCTACGGAGTAGCATAGACTAAAAGCACAAACATCATTCCACACAAGACTATGGAATAGGTGGCAACTATGGAGCGTTTTATTTCTTCTAATTTATAGAAACGCGTTGACAGATTTTATGCTGTAAGGGCGTTTTACATGTATAAATTTCACACGCACAGACGCTCCAATCTGGAACAATTATCTGTAGAGTTGTGTCCATGCAAATATATACGTACACTCCGAGAGGGAATCGAACCCACGAACTGCGACATTGAAACCAATAGCTTAGCAAATGGGCCAAACAGGTCTTCAAGTTTTTGTAAAGGGTACTTACTTTATACTATACCAATATATCACGGTATATCTCAAACGATTTATTTACAGTATCTATACAAGGTCCTTTTATTGAGTAATTACATATGTGCCAGCATGAATAGAAAACGACAACAAAACCAAAAAATAATTATACAAAATCAAAATTTACACGAACTATATAACTATAAGACCTGTGTCATAAGTAATCGCTAATAGATTTCGCGAAAGACCGACGCTTGGTTATGATAATTGGCTATTTGGGGGTCTTGAATCTTTTAGATGAGGCATTTCCGTTTTCGCCGACCGATACGAGACAGCTTATGAAGATTTGAGCTTGTGAAGCTAATTATCCTAATAGATCGAGCGAGACCGGGCTGTGTTGAAACTGACAGTCGGGTCGAATTGCATAAAACGATTAATGTCCCTCTTGTTTAAAGTTATAGTGTGTTTAGGCAATTAGTCAAGCCAAAGGTGGACGGGGCACTTCCGTATGTTACGGCCGATTTGGATTTTAATTACGTGTATTAACTCACGCCGTTGTTAAGTGTATCTTCAAACATAGACAAATGCAATGTGTTAACGAGTTGAGTAAGTTGGGCGTGTTGGTTACGCTTGATGCGCGTGTTAGCGTCAAATGATTTATATCATGCACTAAGATGTTATATAATAAGTATTATTCAATCGACTAAAATATCAAGACACGCGATCAGTCGAAATTGCTCAAACAACAACAACAAAATCACACCTACCGGTTAGGTTTGTCAAGACATAACACATAAGTATGTAAAGGGAAAAAACTAGCGTCACAACATGAGCGGCACACAACAAAGCGTTGAGCCAAACAACATTTGCTGTCCGAGAATCAATCATCGCGGCGACAATGTTTAATTCAACAGGCGCATTCCTTAAGACGAAATGGTGGTTTGCAATGGCGTTGTCGTAAACACGGACGAGCGTGAGTCAGCCGGGTGCGTGTGACCGCGGGCTATGATCGATCCGATGCCGGATTAGGTTTGTTCGCGGAGACATTGTAGCGCCGACATGCGAGCGATTCTCCTTGAAAACTCTTTCCCTGTACAATCTTACGCTGTCACGTCGAAGACAAAGTTACGGCGATTTATTTAAGAATACAACAGATTGAGCGACATTGAAATAAACGTAAAAACATATATATGTGGGATATTAATTTATTCTCTACCTTTTTAACTTTAAGAATATTTCCTTTTTGTTTTTCTTTAGAGTAAATAGAGGATGAAAAAAAAGAAGGGAAGACGATAAGACGTCAAATGGTGTGAAAAAGACTAAAAGAGTTTTATTAAAATTACTGCTTATCACTTGCTCCACA
>DWHQ01000774.1:0-12455 GCA_018247955.1 Eurytides marcellus marcellus | reverse complement strand
TATCTTGTGTTACAAGGGCTTTTTACACACATAAATTTCACAAGCACAAACGCCCAGATCCGGAATTATCTGTGGTTCGTACAAATATTTGTCCCGGGTGGGAATCGAACCCACGACCTGCGACGCCGAAGCCTTAGCAACTGCTCCAAACGGAGGTCCTTTGGTGCAAAACGCCATTAACGATTATACTAATCGTTAATGGCGAGTTAAACTATTTATATTACTAAAGCTATTAAGCTAATGAATATAAAATACCCCGCACAAGTTTTACATTTAAATGCTACATTTACGATTGACCAATAAAAAAAAACGATACAATACTCAGCTGTACCATGCTTATGCGGTTTTATCCGAACTTTCGAATCATTAAAGCTCCACTGAGAGCAAACAAACAGTGCTTACGCTCATTGACCCAATTGAGCGGTATATATCGTCATCAAATGGATAGTTGTGTAACAAACACTAGACACAGCGGAATCATTACTCCATGGGTTTTTTAATGGAAATAAAGTTGCGAGACGAGCGCTTAATGGTAACTTATAGCAACGTAGATCGTATTTTTAAACTCACGAGTTTAGTACCACTTGAATCTGCGCTGCTCTCATCACCCGATATTCGATGATTAGTCGTAGATCCCAGTGATTTTTTGGCCCAAACCAGGACAGGGTAGCGAATACCCGCTCACAAGGATACACAGATCACAGATCCTCAGCGGTAGAATAACTGGCAGTACAACTCCAGGTAGAATTTTAGTTACTACAATATTTTATTGTGTTTTAATATTATTAAAGTAAAGTAACAGCCTATACATGTCCCATTGCTGGGTACAGGCCTCCTCTATACAGGGGGTATAAGGGCACAGACCGCCACGCGGCCCCACTGCGGATTGGCGGATTGAAGAATTTTTTATCGTTTCTTAAATATGCAGGTTTCCTTTCGATGTTCTCCTTCACCGTCGAGCACGTGGTAAATCAGCACTTAAAATTGTTAATTATAAATTAACTAATTCATTGGTGCCGACACCGGGATTTGAACTCAAGTTGTTTATTAATAAAATGCAGTCTTTATTCTAGAGTATCTTCATGCAATACATATGTATATGTTAATATACCGTAATATATATAATATAATTTTTGGTATCATACTACACCATACATATTAAAAAGTATTTTTCTCTTTATAACGAATATTTGGCCTAATTAAATTGGTGGTCAAATCACTCTCAACATTATATAAATTACCAAAATGCGTACTGTTTTAAGTTGTCGTTACTAATGAATAAATTAAAAAATACACAAAAGATGTGTTTATAAATAAAAATGAAAGCACTAAAATAATTATAAAATGCTAAAATAAAAGCAGATAATCGGGCAGCTATTTATTGATTTTATATCTCAATTTTAAGGTTTTCCATGAAAAATTAACTATTTATTCCAACGGTGAAAGGAAAAGTGAGACGTGCCATGTACACTAGCCCACGAATCGTTCATAACATTAGTGCCTACAAGTTCAAACATTCATGTCTTAATGATCCGTGAACTTTGCGCCCGTCGAAGCGTGGTTTATGTCACTGAGTAATTTGAAGACGATTACTTCCTCAAGTAACATTCACCGTGTGAAAAACTGCCTCGTAACTCGTTTCCGCGACTGAGCTAGCTAAGAGGATTTACTTCAAGACCAACTTGTATAAGTCGTATGTTAACAAAAATATGATCCCTGGTGAAAAGTGATCTGAGAGTTATTATGTAAAGATTTTTTTATTATTAAAAAATGCTGTTTCTACTGTTATTCGTAGATAATACGAGAAAGGAAATATTATATAGATAATAGTTTTATATACAAAAAGTTCACATGGAGTAACGCCCTGATTATAAAGAAAAATCTATCGGATGTACAGATATTTCTTTGGGCGGGGAATCAACCCCACGACCTGTAAGATCGGTGCCAACAGCAACTGCGCGAACGAATTTTTAATATTGTGGGAAGCCCTTTCTAATCTGAACTCTACCTAAGTTCTTAAATTAATTACGTTGTGTTTTGACACGTGTTAATCTCGTGCGTGCGTTTCGCTCCAACTTGACGGCTCAATCGTTAGGAGTTGGTATTGTTCGGGTTAATTAAGGCCACGGGTGAAAGCTTTAGTTCTCTATCACCTTTTTTGGGTTCCGTGCTGTTTTACTGACAGTCGACATTGAGTGGCTTTCGAGTCCTCTTAATCGGATTAAAACTTTACCTAAGGTCGGTGCTCTAATGTTATATTCATGCATATGTTAAGATTATCCGTATTAATAACTTTGTTCGCTTTGTAGGCGGTGGTTTATAGATTCTATATTTTTTGTGTAGTGGACCGTCGTCTAAATTTGTTTTAGCCTATTTGTTTAGGTAATTAAATTATTATAGTAGTTAATAAAAATATTTGAAATTGACTTAAAATTCTATGTTGTAAGATAAGGAATATTTAAAAATTTGCGTATTTGGATTGTACATATAACAGCAATTTCAAAGAGTCTAGTTGATATATAATTAGTTTTATGAAAACACCCACAATACAGTTAACGAAAGAATCTAAGATATTGTTGTTTACTTATTAAGTCAAATAATTGTTTTTTTTTTTTATTCTTCAGGTATTTTTTACATGACTTCGATAAAGGCGTGCGACAATGGCTTCTACAAAAACAACTTTCAACGTTAAGTATAAAATTCGATAAGTCGAACAGCATGTACTTGTTTGGAAATACTACCGTCCTCTGTAAACGGAATAAGTTTTTTTTTTTTAACTTTTCCTCTCAAAATCTGGATGACATAGTTTACTTTAAGCTATAACGCACGACTGGTAAAGTGCTAACTTGGTTTTTATAGAAAGTACTGCAAAATTAACCTCTACCGATCTCCAAGGTGTTTGTTGACGTAAAAAGCGTCGCATTAGACCATATGGATTAGTTGATCATATCGTTGCATTGTTCAAAACTTCACGCGAGAACTCATAAATCTATGAATAGATCGTGGTGAACGGGAATTGTAGTAGACACATGAATAAATGTATATAATATTCGTACAAATGAAAATATCGCATACATTTTGGTAGTATCAGTATATGTGTGTATTTTCTATTTATGAGCGTGATGAAATATTTTAATTAATTTTTCACCTATTACTCAATAATAATTTTTTTAAAATCTGCATATTTATTATTTACCGACATAATTATAAAATTTAATAACGATTGTATTAATGTTACTAAGACACTGCATTTTACATATTCAAAAATGTGGCCATTCTTTTATGTAACGAAGATAAAAAAAAAAAGAAATTGCGCCGTAACAATAGATTTAAATAAAATCGTATTTTTCAATGTTTTCTTTATTAGTTTTATTACAATAAATAAAAAATACCTATAGATTTATTTAATTTACACATTAGACATCGCCACTTAACGTCGCTTACGAGTAATTAAGACTAGATATTTTTCAATGCATAAGCATAAACGGAATTAATATAAAGGATATTAACATATTTTCTCGGGCAATATTATATTCACTCTTTTAAACATCTAATGTAATAGAAACTATGGAATATTTATAATGGTATTCTTTTAAATTCAATTTATTTCATCTTCATAAAAAATATAAATTCTTCAAGAGTCATTTATTTTTGCCTTATTTGACATGATTCAAATTTAATACACTCTAATATGAACCCTTTAACAACAAGTATATGTGAGTGTCACCAGGTACATCGGAGGGAATTAAATTTCAGTTACTCGTTTTTTTTTTATGGTAGTAATTAAAAAGCATAAGTGGTCAGGTCTAGACAGACTGTTAAATGGTTTCAAATTTGAATCACGATCTCGGTGAATCCCGCTTCGTATGTGGAAAAAATTATAACGCAGAAATTCCATTAGGCACATGCAACTTTTTTTAATGCACAAACAAACAAAACAAAGGTAACATGTAGTTTTTAAAATGTTTGATAACTACGTTATTTACAGGTTATACCTGAAATTTAATAATAGACAGATAGAACAGTTAATGAAAATTTTTAATCGGTTTGGTAGGTGTCGTCGTTGCGAGATAAAATGACTTGAGGTAGTCGATGTAAGTCGTGGTTATTTTTTTAAGAAACGAGCAAGTCGTTTTCCTTGTCTGAAACACCTGGTGATGAGATGGTACATCTTTGTGTCTAGTTATTGGGAACGTCTTTGAAGCTGGGGATAATGTAGTGCTTCATTTTTATTAAGTTAAAATAACTGACAATGTGGTGGTATTTCCACGTGGATGGACTATATAGAATAGTCTTATCAGTAACAATAAAAGTAAATTAAGTTCTTAGGACTAAAGACGGTCGCTTAAGTTGTTTCATTCGGAACTGGTAATTTTATTGGTTACCTTTTATTTATAGCTAATAAATATGAAAGTCGACATTTAAAAATTAAGATCAGACACAAAGTTAAGTGTAAGTATTTCTTTGTAAATTAAAGCTGTTTCTTAGTACCGTGCTCAATCATTAGGTAGCGAGCACTTCTTTTGTTACTTTGGCCAACTTAGAGACTTGGGTTCAAAGAGCACTGAACAACAACCTTTGACCTAATTAGAATGGCTTTGTGTCGACACTTCACTTTTTAGCAGTATCGACATCGGTTCAATTTATCAGTTGTTTCTAATCTTTTACATTTCGTTTTTTTTTTGTATTAAGGTGTACTAAACAGGTTTAATCAGTTTAGTGTTGCAAGTGATGCAGGTAATCGCTTTTTGAATATTGCAATCACCAAATGTTAAATTTCCTAGTCCGTGATCTTTATATTTTAAAGATGTGTCTACGAAAAGTTACGCTTTCTATAGAATAAAACATCAGAAATCATCTTACGGAAGAAGTGAGGTAAGAACTTGTGAAATCTCTGGTGCTATTTTTCCTAGTCCTAGTCTCCTTATCCGTTAATCCTAGTTTACTATTTTTATTTATTTATATTAGATTTTATTCGAAGACTGGGTCCAGCTAATCTAGAATGCATGTGCACAATTCTGTCATAACATCCCGCGATGAATATACCTAACCCTATATCTATATGAAAAGGATATTTAAAAATGTTACTGCATAGGGAAATACACATCTTAACGATAGTTCGCAAATTAATGATCCAAAAAACACCAGAATACTTTTTTAACAAAATAACCTTGAGATAATCCACGCACACCCGAGTTAGTCAGAACGGTATAGTTAATTTATCTTAGAAATAAGGCTCCTCATTAGAGCCATAGCACTACCGAGATAATAAAAGTGTTAAAAAGATTATATCCAGTAAGTATATTGCCAAGCCAAAGGTGTTTTTCACCCTTATATTTTTTTTTCACACTATGATGTAATAGTTCGTCTGTATGAACATTTTTAAGCACCAATGATTTGTCATCAGATTCTTATAAAAATCTTTTCCTCTTTCTTGTTTTGAACTTCAAGGAAACACGACCGTCTTGTTACCTATTATCGAATATATTCTGAGTTCCGTTCGTGTGTACGAAGAAGTCAAGGTCGTTTTGACGTGTACCTCGTTTGCATATAACCACAATAACAGGCTAACGTAACATCATTTTCATATCCGTGGGACTATTAAAATAGAGCGTGCTCAAACAGAAAGTGTAATTATAAATTGTATTCTTCTATTTCATACGACAAGAGTATAAGGGTTGGTAGGATATTTGTTAAATAATCACTGCCACTTATGGTTGTCGAATCTTTGTATTTGCTTAACGCCTGCTGCGCTAGTTTAATTATATATCTGTACAGCTGAATTTTCTCGAACATGAAATCTTGTAAACACAGTATATGCAGATTCAGAATAATTATAATAAATAACGTAGATAACATAACATTTTAATAAAATCTACAACGGCTGTGGGTTGAATTGCAAACCTGTAAAATCATCTTTAATGAAATTTAAAGTTACTATTTAAAATTTTCATACCTAATACTTATGCCTATCGTGACAAAAAAATTATATTTTGGTAAGATTTTAATTAAATATTTGAATTGAATTAGCGCCATTAGCGGCCCCTATGAACACATTCAACTGATCAAGGTAGTAAAAATATTCAAGTATTAAAATTGCGTCTTTCTACGTTCCAATGTGGGCTCACTATAGACATCACACTTAAAATTTTATGTACATCTCTCAACTCTAAAATCTGGGGCACCTATGATTCTTTGAACGTAGCCGGATATATGAACGTGTATAGCCCACGTGCGGGGAACAAACCGTGAGCAATGAAGCGAACTATTTCGAGCTTTGGTCTAATTCGGGCTGCTATTGAAACTACTTACTCCCACTGTGAATTAATGGCGATCGATTACACCTCTTCAAATCCTGCCGTTGAAAATATAATATATAGATTTCATGTGGCTGATCCATGTAGATTTACAACAACGGCCGAGTAAAGAACATACTGCAGATCGATATATGATGATTTACAGTATGACCCATCTAGAAGTATCATGGTCATACATAAGACTGACGTATGGTTTATGCTTTTGCGTTTCATCCTATGACTCAAGATACTAGCGATGAACAATTGCCTATAAATATAGCGGTGTGTTATATTTCTACAGAAGAACTACTTTCTCCTTTACCGATTGCGTTAGGAAAATAATGATTAAGTTTTATATAGATAATCCTTCGTTGCCTTCGTGAAAACTGGAAGTTTTGCTTTTTAAATTTAATGAGACACGAGCAAGTTTGTCACCTTCAGTGATTTTCGTTAAAATAATCAGCAATACAATTCTATTATTCTGTTTTTGTTTTTATAAATGAATTTGTTTTTTGTTTTTGGATATGATTGAATGATAATGATAGTGTGGCACATCCCCGGACAGATTATACAAAAATATCTTGTTGCTATTGTATCATTTGGGTGCATTATTTGTCCGTGATTTCATGGTATAGTATGATCTAGATCTCCTTGAACAATGCTAAGCAACCTAAGTTTCAATAAGATCCAAAATAAGTTTTGAAATGATCTTAAAAACGCCGTGAAATATTCTACTTAACTCATTCATTAATTTCATTCAGCAATATCTTCTGTTAATATATTTTACGGAACTTTGAGTACCGGTGACCCAAATTCGTTTTAATGTTCACGGTCGGTAATATTTTAATCATTCATTGAGGATCAATGTTTACGATCCCTGGATGACCCAGATCAAATACATTATCCTTACAATGGACACGAATTTCGTTTGAGTTTCGTATTATCATGGTTATTAGGATCTCTTTATAACTGTCGTCAATCCGATAAAACTTAAACAGACAGACCGCACTTTAAAACAAAATCGAAGCAGAACCTATACTCATAGACCTAAGATCTCTATGATTAAGATTCAATTCGACTGAGTATATTTTTATGCTTAGTACATTTTTCGTAAACATTTACGTGCTTCTTCGAAACAAATGACTTTTACTTTAATAAGATACATCTCCCGTATATGTTGTAATATGAAATAATATGAATGTTTTAACATTTTAACCACAGAATACTATAATACACCTGTATGATATGTGCTGCCTCTGACACTTGAATTGTATCAACTTCATATAGAATTATTACTAATGTTATATTGATTGATTCATATCAGGGCCAAATGAATGATTTTAATTCAATGTAAAATTTGTTAATAGTATAGGGTTAGCTACCCTAACATGATCTTAAGATTTTACAGAATCCGCCTAGGGAAATATTTATTATACGTAATATTTGTTCACCATTACCAGTAATTTTATTACCAAGTTGTACTCTATCTATTTTTGAGGGGGCAATGTTTCTTGCGTAATGTCTGGGCAAAGACTTATGTCATCTTATAGTTCTGAGCGTCAAACTCAGTGCAGGGTCAATCTTGGATTTTTTAGGATGCGGTTTAAAATAATGCCTAATTCTACTCTGCTATACGTAAGCTTTTCGCTTATCATACATTTTGCGTTTCTTAAAATGAAATAATTGTTTAGTTAGTTTCATTGACATCACCATTTCTGCGATGCGCAGGCAAAAGTTTTAACCTTTTCGGTCTACTCGTCACTCAGTATTCGTCATAATTATAAACCTTAAATCTAACAATTGTTTTTAACAAAAATAAAATGTCTGCTATATTTTAAATAAATTGTCGTTGTATTTAAAAATAAGCAAAAATATGTTTTAAAAAACAAATAGGATCCTATAAGATATTAATCTCGCAGTTACATTACGCCACACACTCATTTTCCTTATTAGAGAATATTCAATAACATACATAAGTTCTATGCAGAAATTATATTCTATGCATTTATTACTCTTGCCAATATAGACGTTGCAACACGTTTTCTTCGCACGTATCTATTTTGAATTAAACACAAGCTGATATCATAGGGTCCTAGGGAAATAATCGTTGTCTCATTACGAGTTCGGTTCAATCGTATGTATAGTTGTAATTGCATTTTACAGCAACCATTACGACTATACGAGTACATACGATGTCTATGTATAGTTGTAATGATAATTTTGTATTATTCTTATTGAGAGGATACACAAGTGGCAGCGTCTTAAATTAGCATATCGCATTACATCCTGTCCTCTATCCTACTAGTTATTAGAACGACACACGTCTTAAAATATATTTTTTTCTACGAAATAAAATGAAATGTTAATAATGATATGAATAAAAAAGTGTATGTTCGTTTTATATTCACTTTAAATTTGGTAAAACTTAAGAAACTAATTTGTAACGAATGGTTACACCCTTTATTATGAATCTATACCATAAGATTCTCGATACCATAAGATTACCGATCTAATAAGACACATCTATAATTCAAAATGTATAATATTAGAAAAATATTCATAGTCAAGATTGTTTTATATCGACGTTGTTAAAAAAAAAAACATCCAGCTATCAAAATATTTTTCAGCTTTTCAGCTTGCCCTAAAGAGCAATCGAAAAGGATAAGTGGAAGGCGTAAATTTGAAATTGGTAAAAAACGTAGTCTCTTGTACTCGGGTCACTCTTAAGAGAGAACGTAGTTTTTATCAATGTAACTATGTTCTGATGACGCTAAGGGCTTTCAAGTGACCTTCGTTGGAAATGAATACCGCTTGCAGCCACTCTGTGACTGGGGCTGTGTAAAAGGATAGAGTATAGACATTAAGGGTATTTAATCCGTCGGTACTTGGGAAATACGAGCACTAGAAAGTTCAATCGAACTGCAAATCTCCCTTTGTATATTATCCTGTTTCAACGACACGACCCAATTTTAGTCTTGCCTCCCAAGCTTTTAAAAGCTCGCATTCACATTGGACGACAACAAGCGGGTCATATCGTAGCAAAAGCTATGTAAAGATATTGCTTTTATTTTTACCATTAATAAACTTAGAAATACACATGTATAAGTTTTAAAATACAATTTCACTTCTAAAGAATGTCGGACACTATTCAATGTGATATAAAAGTATTAAAATATATAAAAATACATTGGCTTAAACAATGTGATATAGTGATAAAAGTACAAAAAGAAACAACGGCTTAAAAGGTGACAGTGGCAACAAATAGTAAAAAGGTCCATTACAACGCGTGAGAAAACTTTTAGAGCTACTAAGATCATTACTTATACGCAGGCTGATGACTACGCACCATTCTAAGTACCAATTACAGACATCTAATTGGTTTAAATTAACATCGCATGCCTCAATTGGAATTAGCCGTTATTGTTGTTAAATTCGGCCACAATAAAATTCACAACCTTTTTATTAATATTCTCAACTACAATAAACTAAGATCATAAATGAGTAATTTCAGTATGAAAAAGTTAGTAAGTCTATTCCGGCATAGATGGCGTTGGCGATGGCGACCTAACCTTACGAACTGCTTTCGTGCATCGTGTTGTGGATTCAATCCCCACACGGCACAAAACTTCGACACTGGAATATTTCCTGGTACGGAGGGTATTATCTGCTTAAACATAAATATATAAATTAAGGAAGTCATCGAACTGTTGAAAGTCTTAATATTACTAAAAAAATCTTAAAAACATTTGTATAGAATAAGCAAGCCATTACGGGAATGTAAATTTGCGGGATTAAAAGTAGCTCGTTTTATTCACCGTCCCACTTATTACAACAATACCTAAAATAAAGCAGATGTGTTGCTCCGTTGCTGCACGGAAAAGAAGGACAAACTGACACAACACATGTTAGTTTATTATTAGTAGGTACTTTCGTATTTATGTTATTAGTAATACTTATACAATTACGTATATTTATATTTAATGTGGTAGGACTTTTACAAAGTCCGCCTGGGACAGTACTAAAGCATTATCAGTTATTCGATATTCAACGTGTTACGTTACTGTCCAGTCTAAAGGACCAATTTCCAACGAAAACACTAGGCATTTAGATTAACCTTATCTCTCATATCATATGTGTCGAGTGCAGTGTAGAGTTACACACTGAATGATACTATCGAGAGAAAGCGAATCGTTAAAAAAATAAAAGAAATTATTAAAAAAAATTGTGGTAAAATATATCACCGTACTTCGAACTTCATGAACTGCATAAGGATGCGTCACCTGTCAGTGAATAGGCGTTCCACCTTTGTAGGTCAAACGTCTAGGTCAAAAGACTTGAAATTTCGACGCATTGGATATACCGCTAAATGTTCATGTCATGTCTACCTTAAAATGACCTAGATCGAATTTGTATGAGTAATGCGGCAAAAAATTAAAGTCTCGCATTTGAATCAAAACTCACGTTTTGTGTGTAAGCACTAAGTGAAAATACTTTCAAAATCCTTAACAGTATAAAGGATCGAAATTGTGATTGGTGGGTTTTTGATTATGAAATTTAACGGGAGGGAGGGAAGGGAGTGGGCCACCGTTCACCTCACTCACCGGACGAAACGCGGAAACACATGCCACCTTCCACTTTACGCCCATTTTCTGTGAGGTCTTGGTACTTATCCGGTTCGAGCCGGCTCATTCAGCAGCAGCGGGACCTACTATGTGGCTCTACCGACGAAAATGATTTTTAATTTTCGGTGGTAAAGCCACGCAGCACATTTTTTTACAGCATATATTTAATGAAAATTACATATTGTAAGAGCAGTCCTTACATTAAATATTGAAGCAGCTTAAAAAGTCTGCAATAAAAAAGTCTACATGGGATTGTACCGCGCATTGCTAATTAATATACCCCTAATTAGTTTTTTTTTTTTCATTTCAATAAGAAACTTCTAGTGCCGTTTAGAATCTTTTCCTGAGCCGAAAGATTTTAAATATAAATTCACGGGGAAAGTACGCCAAGACTCGGTGCTTTCATTTGTGGATAACACAATGTTTGGTCTCGTTTGGACAAAGGCACACGACAATGTATCATAAATATTTGCTCTATTGAAATCTCATGGTAATTAGGAAATAGTAAAAACTCGTTAGTAAAAGCTTTCGGTAATGTACTTGAGGCATGTTATTCGGGTTCTTATTCTTAGTATATTTGTTTTTACTATTAGACAAACATTTGATAATTTAACTTCTATAATCAGTTCATACGATCAAAATTCTTTTGTAAATAACTAGACGTACTCTGCATGTTGCAGTAACACATAGAGAACAGTGTTTAGTTTTGCTTTAAGACCACGGATCTCACGGGCATATCACAATCGGATAAATGGTTTACAAACATTAATTTTTGTTTACATAGACGGATTAATTGAACTTTGCTGTCAAAGATTATGATGACGAATATAACAGTTGATTCCTCTGAGATTTACACGGCTTGCGCCACCGCGGCGCCAGTGCAGTAATGAAAACTTTCACGATGCTATCGATCCGCACTACATTCTAGCTCTGCCGACCTCAAAAGCGATTGTGAGCCGCCATTGACAAATCTGGGGCGTTCCTTGTTACCCTCGTTAATTGCGGATGGAAAAACGGTTTGCTAGAAACTCCTACGTCATAGTGGAAGTAAAATATCTTTATTCGACGTGAGATTGCTCCAAGCTCCAGTCGACCTCCATAGGAAACAATTCGCAGAAATCTGCAATTATGTTAACATAAAATTGACGGTAGACTGGCGATTTGCTTCTATGTCCACGTGTCCAAGTGGGAATGTAATCTTTTACATATTAAGACTGGAATTCGTACCTTTGTTTGGGTAATTTTATAAATTTCGTTTTTTAATTTTTGAATATATTCACTTAGTTGCTGGTAGATATCGCAAATTTTTGTAGATGACTGAATAGACCAAAGAGCAAGTGCTATACTCTTTTTGTAGAGCTTATAATTGTCAAGGTTAAAAGATAGGCGTCAGTCAATGTTACTTTTTATAATGGTGACAGTGATTTGTTACATCCGTCAGAATTTTAACGGTGGTAGAACCACGCAGCTGCTCCCGCTGCTGAATGGGCCGGCTCGAACCAGATAGGTACCACGACCTCACAGAAAATCGGCGTGA
>DWHQ01000773.1:0-12459 GCA_018247955.1 Eurytides marcellus marcellus | reverse complement strand
GTACAAACAGGTCCCTTATTTAAAATTATAACAATAGAGCCTGGTAGTCTGGCTGGAGTAAACCATTGAATCTGAAGTTATTCTGATCTGATTAACAACAAAAAAAATTTAACACTCTACTGATTTTCCATACAATGTTAAATACGGTAATCCATTTAAGTGATGACAATTTTCTTAATAGCCAGCCATATAATTGCATAGCTATATAATTTAATAGCAAGCAGATCTGTGATTAATTAGACCATATATTAAAATAGCACGAATTGGTCAAAATGCTGATTCATCGTTCAGTAGGGTAAAAACAAAAAGCGATGAATGTTTTTATGACATTATTGACCTATTTTACTTTATATCTTTGTTTCCGACCAGTGGCCGCAATGAATGACGAATGAAAAAAAAACACTCCATTCGTTTTATATATGAATTTTGAGATTTTCCTTGCTTACTCTTTTCATGAATAAAAACATCAGTTCGTAAAAAAATAAAAACTTACAGGCAGCGGGAAAAATTGAAAACAATTAAAGTGCAGCATGCTTCGTGCCAAATTAGTTTTAATCTGGTTATAATGCAGCAAAGCATCCGCAGTGCCGATTTTCATTTGAAACGTTATTAACGATTAGAGTGACAACCGCAAAATCCCATAACATGTCCCGGCCACATTATCTTTATTGGATAGATTTAATTAATAAATGCATGCATTTATAAAATACTAGCCGATCCAGCAAACGGATACTGAACACACTGAGATAAAACATTTTTGAGTTTTTAAGTTAAAGATGCGGCTTTGTAAACTGTATTTCAATTTGTTTGGCTGTTCTGTAGTCTCCAGATAACAAAAATACAAACACATTTTTGACCTCTATAAAATTATATAGTAATATCTGATCAAGAAGACAATATCCTAAGAAAATCTGACCCGATTGAGATATCATCAAAGTAACTTTCGTTGTTTTATTCAATCCTTCTCAAAGTTTTAGTTAACAAACACACAGACACAATTTCGCCCATTGTATCGATCTTAAACTCCTATATTTATTATTATTTCATTTTAATCACAAATGTATGTGTATTAATTGTTATTGTACAGTACATTATGACAGAAAATTTCCCGAATTTTTTTAAAAGTACTTTGTGATTATTATAATTGTTTGTATTTGCTTAACAATTACCTTTCAACACAGGAAATGATAATTTCAAAAAAAAAAATCTTTTAAATAAAACATGGGACATCTTAAATAATATAAAATTTTTTATTACACCTCAATTAAAAGAAAAGGTGATTTATTGCTATATTTTTGATAAAAAAATAGCTATATTTATTTTATTGGAAACCAAAAGAAAATATTTTCTTACACAAAAGGTTATTCGATACTCCAAGAATAAATTAATCTTCAAGAAGCTATCTTCATTCGGGGGTTCGTTTTTTTTTTTTCAAACCAAGTATTTTTATTCAAATAGGTCTTTACAAGCACTTTTAAATCGTTACATTTACATCTCAATTAAAGCTATCTTAGTCATTTTAATTTTAAGTTTATTTGTAAATTATTGCAATAAATAATAATTTTATGTTGTTACGTGTAAATCCTTTAATATTTATTAATTCATGAAATATTAACAGGGCCAAAACTGTCATGAGGAACCTCGAAATATTTCGTAAGAAATCTGTAGCGAAATCAAACTAAATCCGTACACATATTTTACCACGAATGTGCACGAAAACGTGGTCAAAGTTATATCACTCAACCGTGGAGTTTGAATCTGAACTTTATCGTATTGTAATAGAAGACAGTTTATACAAAGATGCACGGTTAGCGGTTAGGACTTTTCGGCAATCGCACAAGGTAATAGGACTAGTATTTGTAGCCTGTGATAACGGCACACGAGCCGGTAGTAGAACCTGTTGATGATAAGCTAGTTAGCTAGCGAAAATAGATTATGCTTTGAATTTGGCACCGCCACCGTATGCAGCCACGACCGCGCGAGATAGTAATTCGGGGACCGTTTCGCATTATAATGTGTTTTTAAACGAAGTCGAAAATAGAGAAAATTTCAAAGTTGACTCTTGTATAAATGTTTTGTTTAATATTATCTACGCCAATAACCAGCGTATGCTTATGATAAAGTAACACTTATTGAGCATAAAAAGGTGAAGTGAAACTAAGGAAAATAAAATAAAAACCATCGGATTCGTGTAACGAGTAAATTATACATGTGTTAATAGAAATGTTTTTTTCTTCTGTAATCATAGTCAACCCCTCAAAACGGTTACCTTGCGGAAAAAAGAAATTTCAGCAATGACTCCACGTATAAAAATATGATAAAAGGAAATGGGTAGTGCACCCCATAAGCCTTTTATGAAATCGTTAATGACCGCGTTGATGGCAACCGGGCTTTCAAGTGTTTCGTACGAACTTCTACACGGCTTTTATGTGTTTTAAAATGTTTTGTTATTAAAGCAACCTTTTTTTGTTATCTTAGTGGTGTTTTTACGACGGTTGATTATAAACTCGTGCTTATTTTTATAAACACAAATGTTTACGCATTTTACAATTTCATCACTTTCACATTTAAAATATTTAGTTATTTTCTGCCACTACACGAATTGAAGGTCGCGTGGTTGAATCCTTCAGTCCACAGTAAGATATTAAACAAACTAAAAAACTATAATATCGTTTCTTGTAGTATGTTTAAGACTGATATGTGATATGATATGGCTAATGAAGCGATAAATTGGTAATTCTTTAGATCTTCTACTTTTATTACACTGCACGCTACTGTGTTTTAATTTGAAGAGTTGCCAGCGTATTTATGCTCAGTTTTTCAGTAAGTCAGCAGAGAGATAGACTTCTTATATTCCTAAGTGATTAGCGCAGCGCAGAGTCAAGCAGTTTAGATACTCGTACAGTTCAAAATACTGTGTGACTCAGCATTGTCATGGGCAAGGAACACTTCTTCTAAAAAAAGATTGTCATCTAAATAATCGGTTCTGCCTGCTTGTCGATACCATCTAGCGTTTACGTGCAGTAGTCGCTTGTATAACCTCGGTCTACTGTTGCCGCTCTACGTTTTTCTTTTCTAATCGTCTAATCTTTCTTCAGTCCTGTCCGTTAGATCGAACTGTAAAAGCAAAGGAAGAGAGAGTGTCTACGGAAACATTTGTACACTATAATAAATATGCTGGGAATTTGATTGATCTCTTGTAGATAGGTTGCCGTAGACGAAATTCGCTAAAGTGGACATTACATTAGATATCAACGTTGTTTTAATATATACATATTCTAATACACTTAACTGTTTGGATTCCACGAAAAAACAAACATTGAAATGAATCAGTTCCATACCTAAATCATATTTTGACGTAAAACTTTTTCACAATTTTCTCTCTTCGAAACTACACGTAACTTAAAAAAAATATTATAATTATTACATGACATGTATTGGCCTATATTGTTAATGAAACTGATAAGCGAAAGTTTGAAGACGGACAGTATTTGAACATGTAAGCAAGACTACACGCCTATTTTCTACTAAAAAAGTTTTAATGGTTTAATATTGAAGCATTGCCAGCGAAACGCGCAAAAACACGTCCGAGGTGGTTTTACTTGTTCGTATAGAATAAAAAATAATCACGGCCGGTCTCGGCGGGTCGGCACTTGACATTCGCAAGTTTTAATTGCCACACTCCGTGCCACTCTTGCGGTCGGAGTGGGCGTAGACCCTCACCATCGCGACAACTAAGCTCTTGCAAAAACTATGTACAGAGACACATTTAGCGCTAGTAAACACACAGTTTGTTAGGTGGGAACACAGCGCCGTCTAGTTACCCTAATGAAGGTTCTCGCTTATAATGATCACTCCACCGTTCAGGATCTCCACCGCAGTAATCAACTGAAAACAATGATTTTTTTTATGTGCGCCACCCGCACTTCGCGTATGATTCTCTAACAAACGACGTGTTAAATGTTTTGCTGACTGCGAATTGCACAATTCGTAGTAAAAGAAAATAAAACTAAATGTTATTAGTATGCACCTATGGACTACCAGGTATATTTCAATAAACTACGTAGAATTTGTGTGATTTTAATATTTGTTATCGAGCATGCAAAAATAGTCCTGACGAGGACCTGACGAACAGTTTCTAAATACTTACATTTCAAAAAGCCTTTTTGTAATAAGATACAATTTTTTTTTTTTCTTATCAATTGTATACACACAGTTAATTTACCGAGGCCCAAAACGAGATTCCTTTCCCAGGGTAATTGACGAATAAGGAAAGATGCTTTATACTCAAAGAGGCAAATTCCATCTCGGACAATACCCATGTCTTAATGCCACTAAATTTCCTGTTAATGTCGGGGTCAATCGTAGTTTCACAAACTTTTTTTCTGATTCGAAGAATTTCCTTTCTTTCTGAATTCAATATTAAATCGATCTCAAAATACGTTTTAGCTAATTTTGGTGTTTGTAACTTAGTATTTTAATAGAAATTATGTATTACATATGCAATGTGCTATAAATTAGCTGGGTATTTAAGACACTAAACAAGTTTTTTGCAATCTCTTCAAATTTTCTGGAATATCATTTTTTATTGTTGATTTTCTTGAAATAGCGTGGCATTTTGTAAAAAATGATAGCTGATATTATATACTCAAATTAGGTGTCCATGAATATTTCATAATATCGTGTACAAAATTCTACTCCAAGTGAAACTAACTAAACGGTAACATACACAGCAGCTAAAATTCCAGAACATTACCAAAAGTATTGAAAATGACTGTTCTCCAAAAAACTAATTAAACAGAAATATCATTGTTATATAGTATTGAGCCATAATCGACTTAGTGCCAGCGATATATGAAAAGTTTTTTCTTTTACTAAACGTTTTTATTTCCGGAAAAATAAGCTCTTAAATGTCTTATCTGCATGTATCTAATTATGTTATAAAATGTTTCAATTTCATATTCATCCAATTTCAATTTCATGAAATTTGATACTTAGTATTACGTAATTATACACCAAATATACGATACGGTATAATAAACGGATGAAAATGTTGATGATCTCTCCAGTTCGGCAGCATATAAAAAACTTCCCATCGACTATAACGCACATAATTGTGTAGAAACAATACGTATTAAATCAAATTACTTAATTTTTTTAACGGAAATAACATATGTATGTCTTGTTGATAATGCTGCTTAGACACTTTGTTATAAATAAGGAAACATATTTAACGAGAGCCTTTAGCTTGGCTTTGTTCAACCGATTTTTTTTAATTTCTTCTTCGCCTGTTCTTTTCAGGCCTGAGGCATTTTTTCCGAACAGGTAGTAGATTCATAGACGTCAAAAAGTGATTGTTAACCAATTCAATTTTGAATAAAGAATTTTGACTTTGACTTCTTCACGGTAAGCAAGCAGTTAGGGCATGATGTATCGAAACAATAAAAATTATACAGAGGCGTCGACATTACATAGAACTGTAAAATTCGAAGTACACATTTTAAAAAAATGGCACAACTTATGTTCCAGAGCGGGTGAGCGGAAAGCAACCGGAAGAGGTGCCCACGACGTGGGGGCAAGGGGCGGGTTGGAGGGGGCGCGTAGTTTATGGACCGAACTGATACCGGGGCCCAGGAAAGTGCTCCAGCTTACGTTTAGGATTTGTGTGTGCAAGGTATTTACATGGAATTCTCTCTTAAAATAAAAGGTGAAAATTTATCGCCCCGTCGCCTCGGAATATAAACGTCAGAATAATTCTTCCGAAAAATGTTGGATTATATAACTCGCTCCATGCAATATACTCGTGGTTTGTTTTTTTTTTTGTGTAACGAATGTAAAAAAACGAAAACACGTTAAAATGGTAACGACAAGCTCGACAAATTAAAAGAGCAAATAAAGCCGCGTACCAGTGTGTTATAAAAATAATTTTCATTCTGAATTTAAAAAAAAAAGTTGTCCAGTTGTCTGGCTATCCCGGCTTACGTATGCATGGATTGTTTCCTAATCTCTGTAACATGATTTACCAATTGCCCGTCAAATTGCTCATTGATCACACTTAGTGATTTTCGTTGTTGGTCGGGTAATAGCGGGGGCACGGCGAGGAGCGGGCAGGGGCGGGTCAGTCGGGTCCTGCGGCAGACATGACTTATTACAACCAACGGGATACAACCCTATTTCGGTCCTAATGACGACGCTCCGTATAGGGGCCTTAATTTCGACGTCCCACGATTTTTATTAACGCCTTCAAGTAGCGTGCAATTTGGGGCCGGCGAGTTTATTGTGGGTAGGTATCGTTTGCGATTAATTTGTAGTTTTTGCCCTTTCTAACGCTCTGATTAATACCAACTGGGGCACTGATTGTTGATAGTTATGTGCACTGATACAGACGAATGCTGGTCTTTTTTGTCAGATGGGTATTTTTGGAAGGAAAAGGCAGAAAAGGGGAGGGGAAGGCAGGAACTTATACGGTTCGAACCGACCCATTCAGCAACAACGGAAGCTGCTGCGTGGCTCTACTACCATTTTTGTTGCAGGCATATACTCTGCACTATGTATGTCTCGATGGGTTGTTTTTTGTGACGATAGGTAAGATTTCGACTCCGGCGTCACAGTTCAATCTGACAGAAACATGTATTTACACTGCCGGTCAAAAGTTGGAGACCACTAATAGAAACTTTTGTTATTAGTAAATATTTTGCAAAATATTGATGATAAAAAGTAATCTGCCCACTTACAGATTCTATTGTTTATAATAGATTGCCTAAAAGCTTATTCTTTTGTACTACTCTGTCAAGAAAGTAACGGGAAAAGATCAATAATACACAAAATGTTTGTTATTCATCCGAATTTATTTTATCACCTTCAAAGTATGCTCGTTCAGAAACGATACACTTACACCAACGAATAATCCAATCATCAAAACATTTTTTAAACGCTATTTCCAGAATTGAGTTCAATTCTCACCGCGAATTCACCCTGTATGTCTTCTACCACTTGTTGTCAACGCTTTGTACCACTCATAAGCTCGTATTTTTGATAAAGTCCAGAGTAGTATATTATCTTACCTTGGATAATGGGCAATAAACAAGCATTGTTTCCAAACTTCAATGTGAGCCGAGGAAGAGCTAATCGGACAATCGATTTTCTTACCTCGCATCTGACCCTTTTATTTTACAACAACTTACAATGCAATTGTTCTAAATTATTTAAAAAAATAGTATATAGGTATATACCTGGTATTTCCATCATTAGAAGAAAGATGGAGGAATATCTCGCAAGAGACTATAAATAAATTAATTACTCGCATGCCAATATTGGTAAAACAGGTCATAAAAATCAAAAAAGGATAATTTTTTTCAAAAAAATCTGTATAAACTTGAAATCTTGTCTGTGTTTTCTTTAGAACACTGTATTCGTCAATACTTCATGTGTCTTTTAATTCTAAATCTTGTGTGTAACATGAAAATAAAACCTGTTTTTCATAGTTTTAAATATTTTCCTTTTTTTTATAGTGGTCTCAAATTTATGACCCTTAGTGTATATAACTTACAGATAGTTTTTTCGCATCTGAGCGTTTGAACGAGTAAAATTTATGTATTAAGAATGTCCTCACAGCAAAGGCTTATGTTTAATTCCTATTAAACATTAGCTATTTAAATGGTAAATCGTGATACAATAGCTCATGTATCGTACAGAAATTAAATACAAACTATGACCTAAATCCTTAGTTTTTTTTTCTTTTGTTTCAACATTTACTCTCAAAACACCTTCACGTAATTTCACTAACAATGAATACGTAAGCCATGAAAAGAAGGTCAGTAAAATGTTACGCGAATTATGACCCATTTCAGCATTGCTTTTTGCATTGTAAGTCCGCAGGAAAAGGGCGAAACCCGAGTAAATCAAACACCAAATAATTTCGTGCTTATATATCTGATATACACTTTTCAGTGGGATATTAATTTAACGTTGATATCTTACATACGTGTTATAAGTTATGCTGTGAGATTTTAATTTGTCAGAACATTTTCATCGCCTCTCTTTATTAGAAATTAATTAATTTACATGTTGAAGACGATCTTCTACATGTTCTTCTATATGATCTATATATACCTATACTATGCATATAGACAAAGGCCTTCTGCATTGGACATTTATGTAGTAGGTATCATAATTCGTCACTTTATCTTAATGCATTCTCAATTTGCCGGAGAGGGTTTTTTTATATCTCTTGGGTATAAAAGTATCCACACTTTTTGCGGAGCAAATCAATACTAAAAATCACAATTTATTTTAATTTGTGTCACCACCGATATTTTAACTCAAATTATAGGAAAATAAAATGAAAGTGCCCAGATATGAAACTGCAAAATAACTATTATAACATTGACCGGCTGTTTTAATTACATTACAAACGTCAAAAGCCAACATCACTTAGCGAGAAAACATATTTTGCAAAAAACAACTAGAGAAAATACCATCCCTGCCACCAAAGCCACCGCATCAAAAGATACTGCATGCTCTGCGGACGGCCTCATTTCTTTCCATATGTTTTACTATACAACTCATATGAAGACTGAGATTATAAATGATCCTGTAATGTACCATTCACCGCGCGATATCATCGAGATTAGAGTTCTTGAAGCAGATAACCAACCTCTAGATTATTTGCTAATGAAACGGGTTTTATCGTAGGGGAATGCTGTTTCCCCCTGATCCAATGAATGGCTCAGTTGATGAGGTCAATGCGGCATCAATAAACTCCGATGTAACATATATATTTAACCCATCTATTGTGGATAAATACTGGCTTAGAAGTTATTCCACATTTGTTGTTTTATTACACCCTTGCCAAATTAACTATTTTTTTCTAAACATAATTGTTAAATAATATTGTTAGGATGTTAAGTAATCACAAGTATTAATTACTTGTAAATAGTAAATAATGTGCATACACATTCAGTGAAGGAGCAACACAATAACACAGACATAAAAAAATATTTAGAAGCAATTTAATTGTTGAAAATTAGAAATTAGATACATTTATTCGAATGTTTATTTTATTTCTATATTTATTTTATTTCTATTTTAGTCTTTCGAAAGTAGTGTGTCAAATTTAATTATTCTGCCACTTTACAAGTATTGTTAATTACAAAAAGTATACCCAGAAAGCATTAGAAAGTTTCTTGTATGTTAATCACAGTATAACTTTGATATTTCTAAATTCTACCGGCTTCTAAAATAGAGTAAATAAAGATTTTTTGTTATTTCTCAGATATGAAAATAAAGTAGATTACACCTTATAGTAAGTGAGGACAGCTCTCCAAAGACAACTACAACACAAGACCAATTCTACGAATTTGGTATCCCGACAAAATATTATTTAGACTGAAAGCGCAAACATTATTCGATGAAAGCCAAGATTTTGTAGGCCTGATACCGAAAAATAAAGAAGTCACGGTTACCTCACTCAAATGATCAAACGCAAAAGTATAAAACCTTGATGTCCACGATATTGTGTTCCATGAATTCGCTTCGTGACCACGGATGCAATAAAATCCACAAAATAGGTTCAATCTCAGCCACGTTATGTAAGGTGTTATTGCCCAATAACGGTCCAAAACTAGTTTTAAGCAATTCTCTCGCGATGACATTTTAGCGCATGACATTTCATATTTATTTATCTATTTAAGGTAAGTAGATTAATAACCATAACAAAGATACATAAATAAACCCTTTTTTTATTATAGACTTGACAAACAATATTTTACAACTTATTGATTGATAGGATTAGGATGGTAACGAGATTGTAATTTTAAATTTGTTAAACGATTGTTCGAACGATACGAACTTGACTTTTACCTTCACCACGTGACTTAATCACGATTAAAAATCGAATGAAAACTGGTATCACATAAGTACATGGCTCATTGCATGTTAATAACAATAGACATGCAAGAGCGTCGCTTCCTCTAATGCAGTTTTACATAGCGCGTGTACACATAAACAAAGTTTACAATGCAAATTTATTCTGGTTACCGGATTAACGCTTCATCATCAAAGCTCTTGCAGTAATTATGTTAGTCCGGATTACGGATGCTCTGGCGAGTATACTCATGTTTCCATGATATAATTACTATATTCAATGTAAAAATTATCCTAGTATTATCTCTAATTAAAAATTAACATACAATTTAATTTGATATAAAATAGCCTACTTATCGTAATAATAGCCGTCGAGGCTTAGTTGTTTTTAAGATCGTAGTGGAGTGCAAATATACCCCCTCTTGTCCAGAGGCGCATGTTTATTTCCGTCCTTTAAAATATACCAAATTCAATAACGACTCTACGTATGTATAAATTTAATATAACAAAATCTACAAAATTATTATAAAAAATATAACAACTATAAAAAAAATTATTAGTAAAAATTTTATATTTAGTTAGCCACACTATAAATGCATAAGTCGTTTAGGTTTAGGTGCTTTTACGTTTTTATTGTAAACCTGTTGACAAGGTGTTTAATCAATTTGTGCATAGATAATACAACGCACTACAGATATCTACAGACACCAATATAACGGAATAATACCAAGATTTAATCCATAACATACGACACCCACGCAAATAGTTTTTAACAACTGTGTCATAAAGGAATGTGCATAAATAAAAGTTATACTATCTGCTCTGCTGATCTGAGAACGACTTAGGAATTTCTCATTATTATTATTTTTTTTTAATAAATGTGAGAGACAAGCATTAATGATATTTTATAAATTAGAATAATAATAAAATATTGTTGACATTTAAACTGTTAACGCGATTTTAAACTCTTAATAATTAAAAAAAATACAAAATAAGGTTAAACTTTAATTTAAAATAAAACATAAATAAAGACTACATAATAATCTCTTGGCTGAACTATATTAAGAAATATTTTGACAACATTCAGATCAGATTCAGTCTTTGTCGTCTTTGATCATATGAAATCGTATCTGTTATCATCATGTTCTAAAAAAATAATTATACCGATTCACAATCGAGTTGACAACAATATACAGAGGTGTTTAACGGAAAAAATTATAAGTATTATTTATTTATCATCTATACCATATAAAAACTGACATCAAAAGAAACCCAAACAAACGATGAGTACTTAAAAAATGCTACACAATAAAGGTCTTAGTGAGAAAAGCTTGTAACCACTTGATTGAAAATTAAATGTAAGGAAAATATATTATTCTCGGAACAAGTATTTAGCAAAATTTATTAGTGTGTGATTGTGGTTGAACGAATAGCAATAATTCTTAGAATCTTAACGGGGGCCTTGTTTAATTTAATTTAAACACAAAATGGGTTTCGGGGCAAGGACTGAAGATTTTATGGCTGTGCTGAAATTAAACTACACTTTATTAAGTTGGTCTTGATATTTAAAATTGTAATATCCCCGTACATTACAAAAAATATTATTTGTATTTCAAATAAGCCAATATAATTTTAATACCTAATAAATTATTCAAAACAAAATGGATGTGTTTTTATTCGAATAATATTAAGGAAAACGGTAAAAAAACATTAATGAAAAAATTAAAACTAATATAAAATTCATTCGTCAATTCCGCTCGTTTTAATTGATTTTGGTATAACCTAGTTTAAGAACAATAGAAAAGAATAGAAAACAGAACATTGAATTGATTACATCGTGAAATCTGTAACAATCGGCGTATCGGTTATATACCAAAGCAACCATAATCCGGATTTACGTAATCACTGCAAGTGCTCCGATGATGAAGCGTTAATCCGCTAACCAGAACAAATTTGCATTCAAGTTTCATTTATATGCACCGACGTACCCAGTAAATGTGTTAACGTGAACGCAATTTCCTTTCAAAGTTATATTTCACACGGACCAGTCCAAATCGGCGTTATAAATGACCAAGCGAAATCTCAAGTTCTTCATTTTAGTATATGAATGGTGCGTAGGCAACCGGCCACCTCACTCACCGGACGAAACGCGGATGCAAAAACACTTCCACTTTAAGTCCAGCTGTTCTTACTTGGCGTGACAAACAGGCTTGTGTACATCTTGCGAGCCTTTCTGTCAAACTGCTCTTTTTGCAACCGAGTGGAGGACACCCTTTCCCCACATACGCCCCCTCAGGGCAGGAGTTCCCCAAGGTTCGGTACTTTCGCCGATCCTCTTCTCCTTGTTCACATCCGACATACCCAAACCACCCAACGTCGAACTCGCGCTTTTCGCGGACGACACAGCCCTTTACTACTCTGGCAGATCCGCCAAGTTCATTTCCATTTGCCTCCAAGCCGCGACCGACCGCCTAGGCGAATGGTTCCGGTCTTGGAAAATAGACGTCAACCCGGACAAAAGTGAAGCCGTATTCTTTTCCCTTAGGAAATTTATGTTAGGAAACAATGACTTGGGCCAAATCACTCTCTACGGTC
>DWHQ01000772.1:0-12461 GCA_018247955.1 Eurytides marcellus marcellus | reverse complement strand
AGTTATCATTGTATAGAACATTAAAATAAATTTATATATAAACTGACGAAACACTTTATTTAACATACATTTATTTTAATTAGAATTTAAAAATTTGGGATTAAGTAGCTTATAAAAGAAATCTAAATATTAATAGGTGAAGAAGAAACTTTATACCCCTTTTACAGCCTTTTTGTGTATAGGGAGGAGAATGTTGAATGTTGTGGAATTTTGATGGAGTTAGCGTTTAAAGTTAAGATGAAGACGATGAGGAAAAGCTAAAATTATAACGTGATTTCCTTTAAAAAGTACAAAAACGTTCACGGTTATACAAGGTCAGATCGTGAATGTCACATTCGTAAACTATTTTATTTAGTTATTAAAGAAATAAGGTATCCGTTGAAGCTTTATAGAGCCGCATAGGTTAAAAGCATCAACGTCAGTTAAGATAAAGAAATGGTACTTTTATTGATATTTGATAAAAAATCCTTTGTTGAAATTTCGAAGTGTCTATGTGTTATTCTAATACCATTTCATAGCATTGTTGTTGGAAGGAGTTCTTCTGTTCAGAGAATATTAGAGCATATTCATAGGTGAGCAAACTTGCCATAACTTAGGATGTTTAGATTTTGCTTAGTTATTAATAAAAAAATGCAATGTAAATAGTAAAATTTAAATTTTTTATAAAACTAAAATTCACTTCTAATTCATTAAACAGTACCTATTTACCTTACCTGTTCACAATCAAAAATGAATTAATTAAAAATCTGTTGGAACCGGGATATCAAGTTCAGAGTCCTCGAGTGTTCTGAGTTGAAAATATTTGTATACAGATATTTATATGTCTTTATGACATGATATGTCCAATTACTATACCAACATTGACCTATAAACCGGAACACGAGAATACTCAAAATCTATCGTTATTCGGCTTAAGAATACCTGGCAAGTAGTACTTTCACAGGTGCACTTTGCAAGGAGTCCTGAGTCACTTGGAAACAAACTACTTCTTCGATAAAAATTTTGACAAATAAATGTTTATTGTAATTATGTAGATTAACTTTCAAGCTACGAATGCATTATATCTGCCCACTGATTAACAATATAAGTGGCGGTTTTAAAGTAGTATATTTTGTTGTAGTTTCAGATAGAGGACAACTCATTTGTAATGCGTTGCTTGTGCTACCATCTGCTGGCTCTTTATGACATGACATGATAAAAAAACTTTATAAAACTACAAAGGCAATTATTTAAATCCTTTAACCCAACTTCCCAAGAAGGAGGATATTTTTTTTCAAACCAGATCAATTTAGTTTACCATAAACCAGACCAGACTTTAAATTATCTGTTTAAGTTAGATTTGTTTCAGTTATTGTGTTTAAAATTCATAACCTATTATGGTTATACAAAGGGTAAGAGTTTACTAAATTATTTTTACTTCTCAGTGCAAACGTTTTCATGTTTTAGTAAAGGGGCGTGTAGTGAAGGTCTAAAAATTATTATGAATTGAAACAATTTGCTAATAGCTAGATAGCTTTGAAGTTTATAGAAAAATTATACAGGCTCTCTCTCTCTCTCTCTCTCTTCTTGAAGGTCCCTATTACGTGTTGATTTGGAAATTTCGTTGAAGATTACCGATTCCATTCGTTGATTATTATAATCGTTAATGTAGTAGACACACAACAATGCTGATTGAAGAAAATGTATCGGTCGTACAAAAACCAAAATAAAATGGTAATGTTTGCACTCGGCATTTCATCCGGCAAAGATGATCATTATTTTTCATTTTTATAAATGTTTGCAACGCAATTGCAAATTCAGGGAAAGTGCTGAAGGTATCCATTAGCGATCGGCGATAATCACTAAATATCTGGTAAACTGCAAACTTGTCAATGTCACGCGTTAAAAACAATTTGAATAATCTTAATTCTTTTCCTTACATTGATTTCACGATATGATTAGATTGTCTTTCAACTTTAATTTGTAAAATTCTCTTGTCATGGATGTCCTTTAATTTTTTTCCAGAAGTAGGTTGTTTTCTTTTTTACTACTAACCACAAGGTAGTCTTTAGTTATCATCGCTTCGAGACATGATACTATGGCCTTTACGTTAACAAGGCGACAGTATTTTTTTCGCATAATGTAGCACTTCAATTGTACTTTGATATTCTTCGGTCCGGTTTTTCTACCATGACTTTATGGTTTTAATAACTTGTTTAGTAAAACATGGCAATTATAAATTTCGTCAAAGTAAATTTAATCACCAATTAATTTCAATGACACGATTCAATGTATTAAGTAATGACTGACGAATAATTAATGATGTTATATAAATGTCGTACTTTTACGTATTACTGCCCTCGTAATTACGATGTTTGAATTGAAAAATTATGTCTTATCGATGGAAATTATTTCTAATACGTTTTTGGAAAACCGGCTCCTGTAATGAGGAAAAATATAAGTTGTAGGTGTTCCACAAATATAAAATTTCGAGGACAAACTATAACGGATTAGGAATTAATACCTGTGGATCACATAAACACCGATTGGAGATCAACATGGTCCTGTGTGCCCAAACAAACTAACACACATAATGCATCACAATAGTAGACGGCGATGTGATGACTTTAAACAGCATCATCCGTGAAATCATTATGTAGTCATACGAAAACAAAACATCTCATCAAATTTTTATTATTAAAGAAATCGTACGTTGTAAAATATTCTTTATGTTAACTACCGTATAGACACATACCTTTAAATTATGTATTAGCAATAAACATTTAAACAGCTTTAATATTAATCAATAGGAATATAAATTAAAATAACAATAGGCCGTTACGCGAGTTAAATATACGCCGGAGAGTATTTTGCTAGGAGGCAAGTTATAGTATTCAGTATTCTCAATTAGCTTCAGTTTGTCGTAACAATCTACAAGAATATTCAATAAAGAAATGTGCGTATTGTGACACACGGTTGGCGTGAAAACGCTTGCATTTTGTTGGAGGGACAACGTGACTTAACATCTGTTGTAAGAAATTCAAGCAAGGCCTCATGTGAGGCATCTGTTGTGGGGTCCATTAAACTCCTGGAAATCAGGTGTTCGGGGTAAGACTGAAAGCTTAAACAACCGCTTCCACCAAAGTGACAGTCTTTTGAAAAATGAGCACATAAGCTCGTTCAGTACTTTCTAGTCATGGTCTTACAGAGAATCGAAATGAACCAGCGCAATTTATGGGGTGAGTTGGGTAACCACAGTCGTTCTAGATGTTAATGGGCAAAAGTAATAAATTTAACACAGTTAATAAATTTGATTTGCGACAGTCAATTACACAAAAAATTATAATGTTCTCAAAATCACATAACCTTATTATATGCAAGAAGTTGATAAATAATCCTATATTATGCTAATTATTGAAAATTATGAAGCTTTCATTATTAATATATTTATTTTCTCTTTTTGCACAAGGTTTGTACAAAGGTAGACTTATATATATGTCGAAGGGATTATCTACCAGTCAACCTATATTATATTTTATAAAAATCTTAAACGTTATGGGACATTCCCTCCAATTTATTTGATACTATCCATAGAGGAAACTAATTAATTTCAGGTAAATGTTAAGTATTTGTAACTCTGTTATCGGCGTAAGCCCGATAAAGATTTACGATAAAAAATCATTTGATTACCATTTTTATGCCGAATATTTATTAACGAGTTTATACACTCTTCTGTGTTATTATAAAGGCACATGTTGAATCTATTTTATCTATCTACACATTGCATCTATTTCAACCTCACAAGGTGTTGATAGTCATTATGTTTAAAATATCATTAAATTCGTTATTATATTTAATGTTCAATTTTAAAGTGGCTTAGCTAGACGAAATTATTTTTAAATTCTTTTACTTCTTCGTCTTTTTGACTTTCTTTTAATCCTTATCTAATGCTATAAATCTCAAAGAATATTTGTTGGTTAAACCTTTTTTGCGCTAGAGGCAAGCAATGGATAACTGTGTTATTTTAATCAGAAAGAGACAAAGGGCAATTTTTAATAAAAATACATCAAAAATTACAAAAATAAAAGAAAACACAATGGATTTAGGTTTTTCAACAGTAAACACATACATTTTATTGCAAAGTCTGAAACCGATTTAAGTCTTTGTTAACAATTGCTTTAATGTAAGCCTTAGGATCTGCGGAACCCACTTTTAGAATTGCATTTAAGAATATATAACTCGTTGCTAATACTAAACTAACGTAAGCTTGGTTGATAATTGAACATGATCCTCCAAAAAATATCGTATCGCTTATCACCCACAATCAGTTCAGTCTAATTTTCACCTTTTCAACACGTTGACGCTTCGTCGCCGGACCAAGTTTTCCTTTTTCCCGCGTATTTGTGTATCGTTTATGTACTCTGTGTGTTGAATATTTTATATTTTTTATGTTGTTATCTCGCTCTAAGACCAATAATAAATACCACGCAAGGATGCTGACAAAAGTAGGTTTAATATTATTTTTTTTTTATTTTTTTTTTAATACTTTATTGTACACATTTTTGAACACAGATAAATGGATCTTAAATAAATAAAAGAATGTACAAAGGCGACCTTAACCCTAATAGAAGTTTTTTCCCAGCAAACCGTGTAATATTTTTTTATTTTTGGAGCATGTTTGTTGTTAAGTTACGTCAAGGGATTCTAAATAGTAGAATATAGAGTTTCTAATACTATGAAAATTTTTCCTACACTTAAATTTCTAGCAGTAAACCAACCAGAAGGCATATTACTACTTTTGGACTTGAAGTTTGATCTCAAAAACCATTTTAACTGTAACATATCGAGAAATGTATTGAAAGTATTATATAATTGACAAAGTATTATATAGTTGATATGAAGTGATTTTTGAGATATTCTTTTAGTTTGAAGTCAATAGAGTCGTGGCTCAAACATGTTTAATATCCTAGAGGATTCATATTTAACAAGTCACGTGTAGTAGACATATTAAGGCAGGATCGCTGACTATGTACATTCTATAAAAATCTAATCAAACTCTATCCTAAAACAAACAAATCATATAACAGGGCAAAATTGTTGAACAAATAACTATAATAATCAAACGTTATAAAAACAAAAGCTCATAATAAAATTTGTATAGTAGTGTTTGCTCGTTTTATTAGGCCACGTTATTTTTCAACCGAAAACGGTGTTGTTTTCAAAAGAATCATATCAGACATGCTACGTTGTTGTAAAAAACAAGTGCATTAACTTGTGCGTGATATTAATTGAATATAATGAAGATCATAAAATGGTTTTGTATAAATTTACACACGACAACAAACAAATATCGAATTGACTGCAGTCGATGTCATTTGGCTTCGTTTATCTGTACCTACAGCTGGTTGCTTTACATAAATCAATAAAGATATGCAACGATATGGTATTTCAAACAATTGGTACGATCAAAATTATAAAGATTTTACGCTTATCGCTTCATTATACTCACATCTTGAATTATTAAAATTGTTTTTCTTTTTTGAATCTTTAAAATCTTTGATAACGCCAATACTATGACTGTTACAGGTTTCAATTTGTATTACATATATTAACCATAGATTATGACTACCATAATTATCCGTTCGGCCTTGTAACGTTTGGAAATATTTTAAAGAACTGGTATTTTTTGGAATGATAAATTAAGAATTGAAGTAACTTATCTGATCTGCTTTCGATTTGATTTGACTATATTTCATTCTTAAATTCATAAATATTGGTTCTCATACTTTTAGTTGTTGTAGTTTCTCTTGTAATCTCTGGCTGAGAAAACACAGATAAGTTATTTCTATTTGTCTTTCACTGTTTTCACGGCAGTGTTGCGAATATCACACATCATCAGTTATCAATAAAAATTATATAAATAAAATGAAAAAAAATTTATTGCCTTAATTTGCCTATCAGTAAAACTTAAGATAATTGGTTTTTCTTGTACATTTTTAATATCCACCCTACTAACAATTTATAACTCTTTACTATCGCAAAAATAAATATTCAAATAACGCAAAGAAATAATCGTTACCTTATCTTTAATTATCTAATAAATATGCCTAAAATTTGGATAGGTGTGTTAGTAGTATTAAGAGAAGTCTTATCGAACTAGATTAGGTTTAATTCGATACATACAAAGCGATTAACCAGTTAAGACCAAATCGAATGTGTTACAAATTTATATTTTATTGATAACTTACTGTATAATAACAATATTAATAATTTATTTATTTTCTCCACAATACAACGCTTACATTTTGCAATCGATTAACAAGGTACAATCCAATACATTGTGGAAGACTGGTGCCTAAGCTAAGCCAAAGGCTTGTATTTCAGGACACCAGGCCTCTGCCCCTTAGGAATAATAACAGTTTTCGTTGTGTTTTTCTATTTAACATTCAAACAGTTATATAGTGAGAAAATGTAAGGTCGATAGGTAGGTGTGAGAGTACGCGTGCGTGCGTGCGTGTGTGTGTGTGTGTGTGTGTGTGTGTGTGTGTGTGTATTTTTATTACTTTTTATCTGTGTTCATATGTTGCTGTCAGCTGACGGTAATACTCCAATGTTATACTAAGCTCTTGAGTAGATTTTCAGTCTCAATATAATTCAGCTCCTGGAGCCACGCGGTAATTTTTCTTTTGCATGCCTTTTTTGTGAGGTTATATATAGGTATCACACCGTTTATTTTATTGTATAGAAAACCACCCAGATAAGAAAAGAATCGTTTAGAGAACATAGTCGATAAGGGACAGTACTGAACATTTACAGGGTTAAATCGTCTTTTTTCAATAGCAGCAGTAGGATAGTATGTGAGAAGTGAGTGTTGAAGCAATAGAGTCCTAAGTATAAACAGTTGACGGACTGACAAAACATTACTCTTTTTGTATAGAAGTGTTGTGGGAAAACGAAAGTCTAGAGAAAAAGACACTTTTAATATGGCTCTTTGGGATCTCTCTAATTCGATAAGTGAAGACTTAGAGGCACCTCCCCAAGAGGTGATACAGTAAGATAAAAGCGATTGTACAAGTGCAAAGTAAACAGATATAATGAGTTTTTCATCTCCAACTTGCCTCAGAGTTTTAAAGATATATATAAGCTTTCGCAGTCTAGTATTAAGAGCACTTATATGATCATGAAAATTTAGAGAGCGATCTATAATGACACCGAGATATTTAATTTTATTAGCACTATGAAGCCGTGGGCAAGTGCACTGTGCCTGCGAAGGTAAATTACAAGAGTGTGCAATAATATTATACGGCGTAGTCAACGTGGTAGGTGTGTTGTTTTTTAGTGAGAATGTGATGTACTTGGTTTTTTCCGTGTTAAGTGTGAGTACATTACTTCGTAGCCAGTTTAGAACGATGTTAAGTCCTGTTTGGGCGTCCCTATAGACATCTTGCCACGTTTCAGCTCTGAAGAGAAGCACTGTGTCATCGGCAAACATTATAATCTTGCCGTCATTGATGTTTACTCTACTCAGGTCGTTTATATATATTAGAAATAGCGTTGGGCCAAGTACACTGCCTTGCGGTGTGCCGTAAGTGACCTTTCGCTCATGACTGATGTATTCGTCTATTTTAACAATTTGAGTACGTTCACTCAAATAGTCTTCAAAGAGTTTTAATGGGACTCCTCTTATTCCTATGCTCTCCATCTTATTTATTAAGATAGGTATTGAAACCGTGTCAAAAGCTTTAGCCAAATCCAAGAATATGCCCAATACTTTCTGTTTTGCATCTAAGTTCTTAACTACATAATTTACTAGATCAAGGACTGCATCAGAAGTTGATTTACCTGACCGAAAACCAAACTGCGATGATGAGAGTATACCATATTTTTCCAAGTAATTGACAAGCCTATTGTTCATTAATCTCTCAAGAACTTTTGATAACGCTGGCAAGACAGCAATAGGTCGATAGTTATTGACATGATCTCTGTCTCCACCCTTATAGATTGGATGTATTATTGATTTTTTAAAAACATTAGGAAAAATGCCTGTTGTCAGGGCAAGGTTACAGATATAAGTTAAGGCAGGTACAATAGAGTCTTTGTGTTTTTTAAGAAGATTGCTAGAGATTTTATCCCACCCTACGGAACTGCTACCGCGAAGGGACATGATTAAACTTGAAACTTCTTCTACATCTGTTGGGAGCAGTGCCATGGAATGAGCAGGTGTACAAGTTTTGGAAGGTAGGGGCATAGCAACAATATTACCTGCAAGTTTTTTACCAATTTCTGCAAAAAAATCATTGACATGATTAACAGATAATTGTGGAGTTTCAGAAACATTCAAGAGATAAGTTGACGTTTTGGTGTGTTCTATTCTATTTGTAGCGTTGTTGATTGCATTCCATAGGTGCTTAGTGTTATGACCAGCTCGTTTTAGCTCATTTTTATGGTATTCAATTTTAAGTTTCTTCAACAATTTATTACAGTAATTTCTGTATCTTTTAAAAGATATTTGTAATATTACGTTATCGGGTGCCATTTTAGATTTTTTATGCAGATTGTCTCGATGTCGAATACAACGAAGAAGACCTGGTGTAATCCAGGGTTTTAAGATTTGCTTTCTATTTGGTAGTTTAATACTTTTTGTATTTGCTTCTATAGTTCGCTTAATAAGACAGACCAGAATGTCCGCTGCTAAGTGGGGATCTCGTGTATTAAAAACTTCGGCATAGTCGAGTTTTTGCATGTCCGCGTCTAACTGCTCATAATTAATACGTGTTACAGTTTTCTTTCTAACCGTTTTGATATTGATATCTGCAAGGTATAACATGACTGTTTCGTGATCCGTTAAAGCAGAATGTGCTACCATGACGGAAGCACGGAGTTTAGTTTTTAGAATGACGTGATCAAGACAGGAGTTTTGTCGGGTTGGCAATGAATGAGCAGGTAATAGGCCATGCGAAGCTAATAAATTTAAGTAGCTATGTTTGAAAGAGTCCTCGCATAGATCATGTATGTTAATATTGATGTCTCCCGTGATTATAATATTATTAAAATGTGCAATTTTATTAAGATTCTCATTAAGTGAGAGTAAAAAGTTGTTTATGTCTTTATAGCTAGGAGGTCGATATATTGATAAAAGTACGGTTTGGTGATCGACTATAACACAAAGACAGTTTGCATCCATAAATGGGGGTTCCTCTACTAAGACATTAAGATTTTTATGTATGAATACAACTACTCCTTCATTTTGCGTAAGATTCCTATGGGTTTTATAGTAATTGTAATTCTTTATTATAGGTAAGTTTGGGGATTTCGAAAGCCAGCACTCGGTTAACACGATAATATCCCATTCAGTGCTTGTTCTTGCGAGAATAGTGTGAAACCCTGGCATATTTTTTGAAATACTTCTGATGTTCTGAGTGATTACCTTAAGTGATTGCTGAGAGTTGAAATTAGGCGGAATACAATTGTCGAGGTCACAGGTAGCTGAATCAGATATTGAGACACGATCTATGTTGTCAATATTTATCTGTACGTTGTCCACTTATAAAAGAAAATTTATCATTGGTGGCATTTTTAATGCTTGCATTTGATGCTAAATAAAATATGTTATAGAAATTAAAGTGAGCTTTGTGCAACATAATTAGAGGCAAATATGTTTTCACTATAGAGAACAATTCAGAAATCATAAAGTAATATATAACCTTTAAAGGTGATCGTGTGAAATAAAATAAATAGTGTGTAAAAGGTGTATGGTGTGTAGTTTTAGTGAGTTGAGTGTTGTGAGAATGCGTATAAAATAGGTGTTTGTTAGTTATGATTATAGTTAATAGTGTAATAAAAATAAGTAAATGGTTAGTTATTAGTTTAGTGATACTTAAAAGAGCATATACTAGTCACTTTTGCTTTCGCAATTTAGCTAGGTCCTCTTCACTTTTTATTAGTCGACTGGGCATCCCATGTTTTTCACGCACGTATACTTTTCCGTTTGCAGTCCAACATTGTTCGTAGTCACTACTTCTTATAAATTCCCGCGTGAGATAGTGTAGACGTTTGGTTAAGGTGGTAAGTACTTCAGAGATATATAATGGACGCTTAGGCCCGTCCTGTTGTATATGACTTGTATTTAATCGATTTTCTTTGTTCCGTTTGTTATACAGTCTTGTTGCTTTTAGAAGCTCTTCCTTAGTTTTTATAGATGAAAATTCGACTATGACTGTACCCACCGATTCGTCTTTACTCTTTATACGAAAAATATTTTTAACGTCAGTTTCCAGTAAGGGTTGGCAGACAATGTTGCTTAATTTTAGGACGGAATCTATGAGTGTTTCACGGGATTCAAATTTTGAAGATGGAAGGTTTTTAACTTCAATTGATGATGCTTTCAAATTTCTTTCCATGACGTCGATTTTTTGTTCAAGTGTTTTTATTACTTTTTGATTGTTATAACATTTCGCCTGCAAGGTATTAATTTGTAGAATGGCATCGTCATATTTCTCTGTTAAAAAAGTAACAGTTTTTCGTATTTCATCATTTTGGATTCTAATTTCATCATTTTGGGAGCTGATTGTGCTGTTTTGTGATCTTATGTCCTCAAGAGCAGTCTGTAGGCTATCCATTTTTTGGTTTTGTTGATTTTGGTTAGACACTAACTCCGTTACCATAACCTTCATCTCCTTCATCATATTTTCCATACGCTCTAATTCATCGTTCCGTTTTCTTTTCCTTTGGGTAACAGTTGTATTTTCATAACTGGGACTAGACTTAGTGTTGGATTCAGAGTGATAAGAAGAAGTCGAAGCATTAGGTGGTGAGCGCCGTATCATGTTGAATATATTTTTTAATTTTGCTGTTTTAGTTTATTATAATTTTTAACACTTTATTCCTTACCAAACTTAAGTACTTTTCTGCTTACCCTTTTGTGTTTTCAAACGCGTAATGCTTATGCGCGCCAAGTTTCCAATAACGTACATAAACAATTCTTGTGTCGCCTCCACTTCGTGAATCTTCGTGTTCCGGACTCACCCGAACGCTGGCTTAGAATTCGTTATACGTCTGCGTCACACCGATGGACCGTTGGCGCAGTGACTCATACGCCTCAGTTCAAAGTTTGAATCTTTTTGTGTTCTTCTTTATAAAAGATGTTATAACTTCGAAGTTTTCTAATTGTTTCAGAAACTAATTCGTGTTTCGTGTAGCTTAAGCGTTTGTTTACACAGCACAGTATATTTCTTGCTATTTACACAACTTTTTACTATTATTAGGATTTTTTTAGTACGGAGCACAAACTAAGTACGTGTGACCGCAAGGTTATCCGCGGGGGGAGTGAAAATAACGTAAAATTAAAATGTCAGCATTTTTTTTTTCAGCATTTTCAGACTTGTGTAGCAGTAATAAAGAAAACGTCGAATTTTTAATGAAATAAGACATTTAGGAAATGTACAGATCATGATAAAATTTTCCACAAGCCTGTCAAACTGTACCTGTACTCTTGTATCATAAGATATTTCTATCTTACAATAAGGGCAGCGTTTTAAAAAAATCAGGATATATAGTATACAGAGAACGATAAAATTAGTTTTGCAGTAAAAAAAAATTATATTTGGTTTTATTGCGACGTAAGTAAGTTACAATACAAAGCGTTATCACATTTGGTGCCTTTCGCACAAATTCAATGGCACTTGTGTCGAAAATTTACCGCAGACACATTAACGCTTATCTAAGATTGTAGCGCTAAAGCTCGCTTCATTTAGCAAATTTCTCTCGTAAACGTTTTAATTTTGTGTTCGCTTGAATATCTCTTCTATTTTATTACATTTTCACGGGCGAATGATGCTGTTTCAAAAACTTAAGATTATGTGAATGGACGTTTGTGTATTGCTCTACGATAGTGAATAATGATAAAACTATGCAGTGAAATGAAATAAACGCTTCAAATATTTCATTTATTAATTTTTTATTGTTTTTTTTTTAATTACTGAATTACTAAATAAGTTAGATAGTTTTAAACACTATGTAGTGTCATTAATTACATTTTAATATTCATTCTGACTTAGCTTCTACCTACGAACCGCCTACTCGATAATTTTGAATTTTTCTAAAACATATGAGTAAAATACAGGTAATGCATGTATATTTTATACGTATATTTTACGTAGAGCTGTGTACACTATGTTGAGTCCGTACCAAGCAGCAATGTGCAAGTGTTGGTGTTCTATATTTAGAAGAGTAATCTACCGAGAGTAATTATTGACCTTACAAATATGCTACATATCTTGGAGACATACTAAGTTCTATCCGCCATGCCAAAAACTGATAGGCAATGTTCTATGGAGGTTAGGATGGGAACCTGACCATCCGCTAGTGGACCAGGTAAGAGTGACATCACGCAGTGGTCCCGAGCCACCTTTCAAGGGCATGTAGTGCAGAGGGGCACCGGTGCGTTCCGTAGGAGATCCCGGAGTCCCTCCCAGTGCACTGAG
>DWHQ01000771.1:0-12477 GCA_018247955.1 Eurytides marcellus marcellus | reverse complement strand
AATTGCATTCCAGTAAAACATATATATTACAGTTTCGTATACCGGTAATAGAGGTCATTAATAAACTAATATGTATACCAAGAAATTGGTACGTCTTACATCCCTGGTGGCGCAATAAAACTGTAATTCGTAAATTAAAATAATTGCAATAAATAAAAAGACAGCGTGCTACTGTTTATTTTTTAATATAAATATACTCTATATAAATAAACAATATTGTTGAAATGAACAAATTGTTTTACTTAACATATTACACCTGCAAATATTTTATTAGTGCTTTTACGTCTTATATTAAAAGATAAGTATATTAAAAGACAGAACACTTGCATCACAGTTTTTTTTTTCGTTAATCTAGAAATCCTATACCTAACGATTACTTAAACCTTTTATAAAAATCATATATATCACAACAATTTCATATTGTTTCATGTTATCATTATTAACACAGAATTTACCAGATGATATAAATATATCTTTAATTTAATTTCATTAATACAGTACAAATTGAAAACGGTATTAAATTTCTTGAGAGTCAGATTAATCTAAACAATATAAACACAATCACTAATATAAACACACGCTTGATATTTAAAAAAAAACTTCCTTTTTTTTAATAGTACTATGCAGTTAAAAATATGTACATTCATATGTAGATAAAACTTATAACCTCTACAGTTCCAAACATTAAAATGAAGAATATGCAAATTTTACCAATAAGTACCAATAAAATAGCAAGTAATGAAGAAAATTTGAACATATTAATGTTATCCGTATCCCCGTTGTACAAAGATTCGCAGTAAAACACAAGTTTTCTTATTAGTCATAGTAGACATAATATTAGAAAAAATTTCTATTGGTAACTTTAACCTTTAGTCCTTTAATTAACTTTTTACTTTAAAATATATAACAATAAAATTAGGTCCACTCGTTATAGTAGAACGGTTTAATAGCATCACAGACCCGTCTCGAAATAAAAAAGGTAACAAACATTTAGGAAATGTGCGAATATTATGAAACATCTTGTTAAATACCGATTTACAAATATTTGACGGATTCTACACTACATAAATTTAATTTGAAGAGGAGTTTCAACGTTTCAAATTAATTTCCTATGCTTTTAAGTGTTAGTAATATTACGTATTGATAGTCAAATACTCTAATTCTGCATATTTTTATGATATATTTTTATAAATTAATGTCTTTAACTGCAATTTGTATGTATTTTGCGACATAATTATGCATTTCATAAATTATGAAAAAACAAGTAAAACTTAAATATGAACTTAAATTGTTCAATTCAATAATTTTCTCTGTTTAAAATACGGAGAATAAAAGAGTATTTATCCGGTTTCGTCAGACCAGGTAGTCATTACTTGTTGTTATTGGATACATAGCCGTAAGAATTTGCCACTGAAACAAAAAAAAAATTTCACCTCAATTTATCGTTCAATGTCAACTGACTGTAAGTAAAAAACTACTATACGATAGAATTCCTCATAATTTTCGTCGTTTGTCGGTGGTTTATAATGGATTCTCAGCGTAAGAAGGATAACAGATTAAATATATATTTACTTTGCACATTGTTTTTTTTTTTTTTAGAAATGTGCACCTTCCTTACTTTCTCTGTACCACTTTAAGCAGAGATTGCTATTGGTATTACGTGCGCATTGCACTTTGTATTCGTATAATAGAATAGACCATCTTGATGACGTGCGCAACGCAGAAACAGAGTTTTACATAGCAAAACACTGAACTGCAAGCGACAGGCTTACCATTAGGCCGACCAGCTTGTCCCATCACTGGATTCCACAAAAAATTTGAAAAAAATTACCTTTGAAATTTTCCTCGTAGTGATGCAGCATTTTCCACAGCACTTCGCCAGTGATCTCCGGCTCCGAAAGCAAGCCGCCGTGGCGCTTCCTCAATGCCTTAGGATCGACATGCGACAACAGCGCCTTCATGTCAGTTCCGTGGAAGTGAATACGGGAGCGCAACTTCTCGCGCAAAAACGGCTTGAAAATGGCGAACAGCATGTTGAAAATGTACGGCTGATTGACTATGTGGACGGCTTTCAGTCTAATAGGTATACAGTCCTAGACAACAAAAATATCATTATTTATTATCTGTCAATTCAATTAAAACTTTACAGTTATTTGTTGATCCAACGAGCGAATCATTTTTCCAAGCGTATCTTTGTTAGGCGGACAATATTTTTGATAGATATAATTATGTAAAAAAACACTTTGCAGACTCGATGTGAAAAGTACTGTATCTCCAATGTCCCTACGAGTATATCATAATTACACGTCACTTTACCTTTGTCAAATAAATCAACAATCACCTTCTCTGTCCACTAAATCATCACATATAAATGCTGATTATAAGGACAGATCATTTATATTTTAGCAAGTAAGATACCATGACCTCACAGAAATTCGGCGTAAAGTGGAAATATCTGTACTTCCGCGTTTCTTCCAGTAAGTGAGATGGCCGGTCCCCCCCTCTTCCCTCTCCTCCCTTCACTATATTTCACCTTAAAGGCCGGCAATGCATGTTGATGTTGCGAACGTCAATGGGCAGCGGTGATCACTTACCGAAGCGAGCCACTCGTTTTTCTACCTAATCCATAAAAAAAACTGTTCTATTATTTTCATTTGACAAGTCTTTTGACAGAGAACCATTGCTTAAAATAATAATTAAACCATTGCTTAAATTAATAAGTTTCAACTGACCTGAATCCAATCGACAACCATTTTGGCGAAGGACGGTGTAAACTGCATCACTTGGGAGAATGACAGCCCTTTCATGTCAAGTATTACAATAACTCCATTGATCTGCGTCATCGGCTCCGACATAGCTGACTCCAGGCCCAATTGTACGCCGCGAAAGACTTCTTTTAAGGGCACTAGACGTGGTTGCCAACGTTCTGTAAAGGCGAAACACGCACCATACAACGTTAGTCATTTATAAAATTTACTCTGTGGCTGTTACTTTATTATTAAAATATGATAGTTATAGTGGGGTGTCATGTGTTATGTGTTAGAGAATATTCTTTATAATTATAAATATAAGTTGGCTTTAAACGCTTACTTTATAACTTACTGGACTGCGATAATATATTGAGTGATAGGATTTAAAATCGCAAAAGGATTAACGAGACGAAATGAAAGACTTCATCAGAAAACTGACCAAAATTTTTTTCGCTGTTAACGTGTTCGTACGAAGATGGTCAACGTAATATTCACAGCCAGAGATAAATATAAATACTGTTCATAACGTATTTGCCACAAAATTTTCCTCTATTCATTTAAAAATACGAACATGTCTTTTTTTGCCTCTTATGAATATATTTTAAGCCTAGTTGCTTTTAATTATATTATGCAAGTTATGATCATACTACAATCTGTTTTAAATGAACTGAATGAATTATTCATGACCATGGTAACGTTCATACAATAACGTACTTATGTAATTAATACTTAAAAATCTATGCATAAAAATTACTTCTAATTTTTTATACGAATTTTTTTTTTAAACAACAATTTTTTTTGTCTCTGAATATACATAGTCGAGGTACTACGTATGTAGTACAGAACGAACTTGAAAATGTTGGAAATACACTTTTAGAAATTGATTGTTGTTACTTACTCTACTCATTAAAGTGACTCAGCCTCTGATAAAGAAGGACAAACCCGAGATAACTGGTTCAGAAAGCGATGATGCTTTTTATCTACGAAGGCAATATAGCGGGTTGTAATTAAACAAAAATAATATCCTTTACCACCAGATTCCACCAGCATTATACGTCGCCCGTGTTGATCTCTGGGCGCCAATATTGAAATGATAGAATGGTCGAACGCAGATCGCACCTCGGAGGGCAGAAGATTGCAGCAGTAGCTTTCATGTGATCGTCTAAATTTGTAATAGGCTTGAATCTATAAATTAAAACATGCGTGTAGCAATTAGTTGTACAGTCACAACAGCTTTGCAAAATGGTCCGGCCACGGTCTCAAATGAAAGTAATGAAAAAGCATTCTTATAAATAATTCTTTTTATCCCCTAATCTACCTGCACGTCTTTGCTCGTGTGTATTTTGTATTTTCTTTTTGAGTTTAAGAATTTTTTTTAATAATTTTTCAGGGATTACATAACATTTACCGTCTGAAGTATTTTACTTATTATACATAAATTGAATATTATACATAAAATGAATATATTACGACGTTTCGAACACAGTATTCTTGGTCTCAGAACGGACTGGATGTTTTTATAATGTGTAGCATTCAAAATTTATACCATTTCATTGTTTCAGTCAAATCAAATCAATATATATTTATTCAAATAGCCCTTTACATGCACTTAAGAATCGTCATTCTACATCTCAGTTCGTGAGGAAACTAGCACCGACTCTGAATACAGTTTTGCTGAGAAGAGCCGGCGAGAAATTCAACAGTTGCTCCTTTAAAACATCGTTACAATATACCTTAATACAATAATAGCTATCCCACATACGAGTCAATCAACTAAATTCCAAACATTTTGGTCCACAAAAAGGTCTTGAACAGTATAACAGTTTTATGCAATAGATTATTTCTAATTATAGTTTTAAAACGCACAAGTGGTAGATCCAGGATCAAATAAATAATATATTACAGAGTACATATTATGAAGCAACCGTCAATGTTTTTTATTTACTGAGGCCAATCAAGCCAAGGTGGGTTATTAAAAATGACAATGAACTTATATCCTATTGAAAATTAAAGATTTAAATTGGCGGTGGAATCGATTTCGATTAAGTTATCAATACCATTGTCTCTTCAGTTTATTAGATTAAAATCGCTTTATATATCTCGGGTTCGATTAAAATTTTTCCATAAGTAATTAATTTAATACATTTAACCTTAACCTGATAATAATCAGGTGAAGGAACCGGTCTGTGATAATACATTTTATCAATACTGTTTCTGACAAACTTTTATTTGAAGTATTAACATTAGGTAATATATTTATATCGCATTCACAATTATGATAATGGCTGAAGCAAGTAACAGCTGTACATGTCTCACTGCGGAGCACAGGCCTCCTCTGTATAGACCGCCACGCTGCCCCCGCGCGGATTGGTGGTCTTCACATATTTAAGAAATATATTTCAATATTTTCTTAAATATGCTAGTTTCCTCCTCACTTGGAAAATCAGTTCACTCATCACTTAAAATTTTTAATTACAAATTAACAAAACCATTGGTACCGACACCGGCATTTGATCGAGTGTTATTTTTACTATGTTAATACAATAAAAGCGAGTGCTTGGACACTGGGCTTGGACGCGGCTCGCATATAGCTTTAATCACCATAAAAATGAAGTAACATAAAATGTCGTAGTCATCTAATAGTTAGCACGTAGCGCCGATGCAACGGAAGTCGTTTAATAACTTGTTTTCATGGATTACTTTACGTATTCACCTAATGAAACCAAGTTATATAAAAATGTGATATTTTTAATAAATTACATTTATCCCTACGTTTTGGATAAAATTTTATTTCTATTCATCTTAATGTAAATTTATAACTATAAATAGACAATATACGTATAGAGACAAAAATTCTAAAGTTATCGTTTGTTGTTCGTAAGCTTTTATTTACTAAATTATTAGAAGAATTTGCTTTAACAAAAAAAATATTTAATCAACAATAGTCAAAGCACATAATAATATTTGATATCCTTGACAAATACAAAGTAATATATAAACAGCACTCGACCTTACCAGTGGCTTACATTTTGTTTTATTAATTTTTTTAACTAAACAGTCAGTTTTTTTCCTTATTAATATTAATCATTGCTAACATAACCTAACCTCTTTATTTGAATTAATTCATACATACCCGTTTAAATGCGCTCTCCGGATAAAACTTTGACGGCCTAAGAAACTTCATTAGGTAATCGTCGTCATTGTGTGGTACGAAAAGCGACGTGTCTTCTGTAATAATAAATTAATATATTTGATTTTCATCGATTGAAAAACGCACTAGAAAACTATATCCCTGTGTCTCAGGGATATTGGTTAACATGATATCATGAACACAACGTATACCCAGACTCCGAATAACTATTCGTCGATTGCAAAAATTTATTTCTTTTGAGGGAATCGAACCCACTGCGCGGCGCGCAATATCAACTCGCGAAGTGACTACTCACTACTACTGCACCGTCTATGCAATTCAAATATAAATTATTATGATTTTAATACGTTTTTAAAATTTTATTACGTTAGGGATATATTTAATCTGTTTTTAATAACGACATCGGACTTCAAAACGTTCATGGATATTTTAAAAGCAAAATATATACATATATTCCATAAAACGTTTTCATTACAGCAATATGTTGTGATCTCATAAATGCAAAAAAATATTACAGGAAGAAATTCTTCCTAGCCTACTAACATATTAAAGAACAAATCAATGATATAAACCGGTTAAACAAATATTCAGAAGGTCAATAAAAAACGACGTTTCAATAACTAATACCGGTTCGTTACTACTGCGTTTGAAATTGATGTCCCTTGTGATATTTAACTGCCACTCGGTAATAAATTTATTTATATTGTCAATTCGTCATTCAGATAAAAATCCAGCACTATTTTGAATTGATAAATTTATATTATTCTCTAGCTGCGGAACTCTTTTTCTTTATTTCATATATATTCTTTCTTTCCTCCATAGTTTTCCTAAGATTCTTAAGTATTTTTCTACCATCTAGCATGAGGTAAATAAATGTTTATAGCTGCAATTAACTGAAAAGCTGAGTTTATTGGTGCGGTGGGAAGTCATTCATTAAAAAAAACCCATAAGTTGATTACTGAACCATGGCAAACAAAAATTTTAATATGTGAAGCCAGATACAAAAATACTATTAAATACATTTAACTTTTTATAATTTGAATTTTCTAAACCACAAAGTTACGATCGACCTGAAAGGCAAAATATATTTATTTATATATTCTTTATACCAATTACCTTTTAAAAAAGAATTAAAAAGGGCGGACTTATGCCTTGAGGCATTCTCTCCCAGCCAAACCGAGGCGTGGGGATAAATAGTGGCAGGTGCAACAAATTTTCCAAAATCATTAATAATTATAATTAAATCAAAAAATTAATCATAACTAATTATACCCGTTTTTCATAGATCTCGTAAGTTTATTTAAGTGAAAACTAAAATCTCGCATTTAGTCACATTAGATCAGATACTAGAACACAGTGATGATTAATTATTTCTGGTTTGCGAGGGATTGACTGGAATTGATGTGGTTTTCCCTAAGCAAAATTTTAAAATAAACCTTAAATTTTATATTTAAAAAAATGTCTAATTGTAGTTTCTCATAACCATTTTTTATCCATCTATTATATATAACTTAGTAATATTTAAAATATTAGTAGTAACAACGGTTTAGTTCTGCCATCCTGTCTTTATTTTTTAACACGGCATAATTGTTCCGGTCACGTACAACTAACCGCATGTAATTAAGCTTAACCATCATCTTGAAAACACAAATAAATATTTTTTTAAAAAGTAGTGATAAGTTAACAAGGCGTCATAACCCATCTAATATAACCGCTAGTATAAACCACTAATATATTGCATAAATGTAGCTACATCTTTTTATGCAAACGTAAAAAGAAAACATCTATCTTCTTCTTTTCTATTTTCTAGGAGTCGATGTGCTGTCTTTGAGATTTAACAGAGCACAGTTATTGGAATATATTTAAAACTTACATATATCAAGATATACATAAAAATAGTCCTATAGTTTAAAACATCAAAATATTTCGGCTGTATTTTGTTAAATCAGATAGTTAATATACTTTTACGATACAATTTAGGTTTGTTTACACAGCCCACACGTACATATATGGTGTGGTGTGTATTAAAGGAACGTGTTTTAAAGAGAGCTTAAAGAGAAACTTACTCATAACGTACCCATTTGTTGGAGATTCCAATACATTCCGTTATTTTAATCAGGAACTTAGGTATTTACGTTACGGTATTTAATTTTAAAGGTTGTTTTTTTTTTTAATATTTTGCCAAGTTTATCCCTAAGTATTATATAGTTTGTTGTTATATGTAAGTAATTCTTTAAGCTTCTTAAGACAAACCGATATTTACCACTTTAAAATTGCATAAAAGTAGTAGTCAGTTTTACCAAAATAATATTTTAAGCGATAAGTATATACATAGGTAGTAAAATAAGTAAATATAATTAGGACAAAGACAACATCGCGATAAATATGTACATTTTTAACCTAAATCATTAGTTTATTTTGTTTATCACATCATTAGAATAGTTCGGAGATAATTTATTGAACCAATCACTATACACCGACATATTTGTCATAGAAAAACTACGTTGCCCTACTTCGTCGCTGATGAACTCGTATGACGCTAAAGTTGATTGATATCATTTCAAAAGACTTATCTTCCAAATATAGAAGGCAGAATTATAGAAAGACTGCTGTATGAACGAGTACCGAAAGAATACATAAGATAAAGAGGAAAATAATGGCAAAAGCCGGTATACTTTTCACTAGAGCAACATATTTTTTTTTAATAAATTGAACTTCATTATTCTTGACTTCCGGGATTTTTGAATCTAATTATCACCAAAACTTTGCTAATTTTAGCTCAACCAATCACTTACTTTTTAACAGTTCCCGTAAATCGGCCAGGGCTTTCTCAACCACTTCCGGCGTCTCCCGCAACTCTTTTTCGGCCTTCTCTATGTACTTCTTCTCGACCACGGGCATTTTCTCCAATTGGATGCGATGCTCGTCCCAAATAACGAACGGCGTCCCTTGCGAATCGAATTGCATCTCCATTGTTCCTCAAAGTGTTTCGCCACCGCACCGGTCTTACAAGCAACTCGCGGTGAGCTCTCGTGTCTCAACAGAACGGGAAAGGAGGCCGGCCTCTCGAAACCAGCATCCGCCAACCGTGCCGCCGTTTGTTAACCCTTCACTCGTGTTACTGAACCAAACGATATTCTTTTATGACAACCACGGTAAATTTTCTTACAATAAAACGAGCGAGACGAGATAACGTGGAATACAATCCGATTATTTATCTATCTTTTGATAATTAAATCGATACAGAATGATGTTAGGTTGATATATTTTATAAATAAAAAAAGCATAAATAAATTCGCTTACGGGATTACTAAGATAGTACTGAGTGATATTATGTTGATTATTAAGAGGACAGAGTGTAGAGGCGAGCAGCTCGCCTCAAATTCAACTGACCGGAGCGCGGAGAAATAACGGTGTGCCACCACTCCCATGGTACAGAACACCACGCAGATGGCGCAATAGCTAATGAGAAAGTATGCTCAATAAGTGAATATATGATTATTGAAACCATTATTTTTAATAAAATTTCTGAGCGCAAAACTATTTATAATGGAAATTATGTTGTTAGACATAATCGTGATACGTAGTTTTTGCGTATGTCGATTGCCTAAGATTATGTTTGGCGATGTAAAAGTATGAGTCTTAAAACTGTTACGAAACTGCAATGTGCAATAAATCATTTGCATATTTTATGTAATCATATCTTGTTAGTTATTTCGATCTTTTATTATTATAATGGAATAATTGATAAATTTTCTTGCATAACCGTATAATTATAGTAATGATTTAACTCACACGAATAAAGGTAAGTTGTCAATGTAACGTTAACTACAAAGGTCTTTTTAAATCATATTATAAAACTCTAAATATAGAAATCACTTATTATGCTTTTGCATGTCACTAGTGGTTTTGTCATAATTTTCTGGCAGAATTACTATACGATAACATTTTGGCAGATCAAAACGAAAAAAATCTTTCAAAGTCAAGTACTTAAACATCGAAAAACTAGATAAAAAATAAAAAATAAAAGTGATAGTTCACTAAAATAGTTTTCTTTCGAGTAAAAACAAGACATCGTTAAGAATACAACGACGTTAGTCAACTCTACAACGCGATTGGTACTTCAAATTATTTGAACAAAAGTTATTTGAACTCGATTTTCAAATGGTTATTGCGCTTTAGAGTATAAGTAAACTCTAAAAATGTAGTCAGTTTTTCCGACAGTGAAATGAATCCATTGGTAAAGTGATTTTAAATCATGGCACTGTTAATGGAAGTGTTTCTCAATGAATTGGGAAGTATTCCTCAATAAATTGGAGATTACAAGTCTCTGAAGTCAGTTCTGGAGTAAATACGCCCTTGCACTTTATCTAACGTCTAAAGAATTTTCTTCCCTTTCAAAAGCAAGTTGTTGCCCCTACAGATGCTTACTTTCTTTCTGAGAACCTTTTAACAAGCTTCGTCTTCGTCGGGGCTACGCGAGTATAGAAAGAGGTACACGCAAGAGTGTGTCACCGTTCACTTGAGCACTATAATAACTGCCGTGTCAGTATTATATCTTTCAGGCGACGAGGCGGTCATTATTTTTATTAATGTACTAGTTATTCCGCACGACATCGGGAACGTGCATCTTGATAAATAATATATACACCATATATAAAAAAAATATATTATTTTATAGATATCATACTCTTTCATTGTCAAGCGCAAGAAATAATTCACAATTTTACACTTATGGATTAGAACACTGGGGTCTGTGTAATTTTTAATTTCTTATTGTCATAAAAATAAAAATGTTAAGTTTAAAAGTGGACGCAGTAACCTATAGTGGTATATTAAAATATTTTTTTTCAATAATTCAGCTTTTAAAACTAATATGAACAAACAAAAAACTGAAGCCGACAGCTGTACTATTATGAAAGAAGAGAAACTTCTTCGTACGAATGCGAGTGATATCAACTAAGAAATGGTGGAGGTCTGCCAGGCGTCTAATTTTCCTAAGACGAAAGAGGAAAGGAGGAATTAAACAACGCAACTCCTGCACATACTCTCCGAAATGCAACCTATAATAAACCGTGAGGCTGACGAATATACGCATGTGCTCACGCCTAAGTATTTTGCATCACTGACCCATAGGTATATGACCACATTTAACACATACCTCTTGGAAACTAGAAATCAATGTGATTCCTTTTTGCGGTAAACAAAAAAATCCGTGTTTCGCTGACGTTGAACCTCACTAAATTGGCCCAATAAAACACTGCCTACAAAGTGAAATTCACACTTATCTCCTTAATTTCGTTTATTTTTTCGCCTACATGAATCTATTATATAACGGGCCCATGTAATTAGATGTGCACATAGTTGTAATCAGCAGCAAATAAGTGCAAAAATGAAATCAGTAGATTCAATTAATGGTAATGTAAATCTACGACGCTTAAAAAAGATGCGACGCATAATGAGATGCATAAGGAATTAACTGTACACATATTTATTTTTAAATATGGTTTTAACATTTCAACGTGGCACTTATTTTTATGGATATTGAAATAAATAGATAACTAGGAAACAAAAACTGACAATACACTGCTAACTGTTAAAGTAAACACATCTTACGACTATCTTTAAACAATTAACCGGTTTGAAATAACAGAGGACGTTATTATTGCGTTACTGCAAGATATCTAAATAATGTACCGGTGATAAATCATTAACTGCATATAAATTTAACATATTCTTGATAGTGGTTATCATATAAAATAATATAACAAAATTTAAATTTTGATATTTTTCTATAAACAAAACTTCTTGTGTTAGACTACCCTAATTGTGTTTTGCAACATCTTACAATAAAGTTTACATGACACCAGTCACATTAACATTCATTCCTTAATTTTTTACATACATAAATAAATTAATAGTGTTTTTATCACGTTCCTAACTAAATGTTGTAAAAACAGGCATACTCCATATGCTTAAGCAATTGTAAAACTTCAGTGATGATACTAAAATGACGATGTAGATTTTTTATACACTCGCCAGACAAGACAGACACTTGTCAGTCAAATAGAAGACCACAAAGTATTTTGAACTACATGACAGCAAAAGCGCCTGACGCTACGCTGCGCTCCTCACCTAGAGCTATATCGAGATACAGTGATACCTAGAGATATAGAGATATAAGATGGTCCATGAAATAGAATAATAATAAAGTCCTCCCGATATCGGCCATGACGGCCAATCTACATGCCAACTGCGCGGGATATATTATATTGCACAAGCGCTGGCGCAACACAGGTGTACTCACTCTTCCTTTACTCTCATAGCTCGACGGGACGGATACCTGACACGACCGGAGAGAGATTAGGTGCAGAGGCGATGACATTAAACCGTTCTCTAAGAAACGGCTTGTAAGGCATTCAAAATTTTCCGAGGCCTAATCGATGCTGCGGCATAACGAGCTGGCTCGCCTATTTACCCCGGACAAATAACGACGAGCCAGAAGGCATAAATTATTTGCCGTGCCGTCCTGTCACACGCTTGCCCACGCCAACTCTCCGATCCCGCGTACCCTCT
>DWHQ01000770.1:0-12478 GCA_018247955.1 Eurytides marcellus marcellus | reverse complement strand
TTTCAGAGTATATTAAAGTTTGTTTTTTTTTCTTATATTTCTATATATAAAAATATGACAACTTGATATATGAAAGTAATTAAACTTAAGATATTTAAATAAATTTCTATTGCAAATTAATTTATCAAATGTTGTACTGCTGCTACCTTCTGATAGCTAATTTCTGAAAACCTTTTTCTTAATTGAATCTTCATCACTTCTTAAGTTCCTTTCAAGCTACATATTACAAATGCATTACAATTTCAAATAACCTCATATATTTACAGATACTTCAAAATCAGAAGCCTGATAGAATTACATACAAAATTGCAGATTTCTTTGGAATGTGGAAGCTAGCATTTATGGATAAAATGGATGGAGGAAACAGAATTGCAGAATTATTGGGTGATCTTGTATCAAATGATAATAGTGAGTTGTATTAAGAGTACTAAAAACAAATTTAAAACTTAGGAAATAAAATGTTCATTATTAATTATTGTCTTAATTATTTTAAGGTTTACAATGTGTAATTACATTAAAGGATTTTATTTTATCATATAGAATAGGATGAGGGTATTGGGCACCTGATGGTCAGTGACATTTTTGCTCATAAACAGCTAATGCTTGGCAGTGCTTTGTATGTGATAAGCACTGTCCACTGCCAAGCCTATGCCTATTACATGGAAGATATTGATTATCTCTATGTTGACTAATTACTCTAGAAATATTGCTCTTTAAGCTGAAATACAGTAATTCTTGTACTTTACTGCTTTGTAGAAAAAAGTAGAATGGCAATGATTTTGCACTTCCTGTTAGCAAATTTTGCACAATGATCTCACAACTATAAAGTTAGCAATCTTGTCAATCTTTTAAATCTTTTTTATATATTTATAAGTTTCATTTCAGGTAGGATCATCAAAATTGTTGGCGCTATGCCAAGTCTATCCTTTGTCAAACATCTTATAAATAATATTGTATTTCATAATGACACAAACCAATTGGGAAGACCTGATCTTTTTATTACAATGACTAGTCATAATTATCAGGTATGGTAAACTTTCATGCCATATTTATCAACATTGTCAACTTATTATGAATGATTGTTTTAGTTCCTTACAGATCCTGATATACAACAAAGCAAACACAAGTCAGTTCCAGCTCTCTTCCAAATGTTTTTTGACTACAAAGTTCTAATTAAAGTGCCTATAGTTCACTTTTTACCTTGGTTTTATCCACCAGTCACAAAAAAAAGTTCACTGGTATGTTTTTCAAAGATAGTGTTGTAATATTTTTCTTAAAACATGTTATAATGATGTAATTTAATAATTTAATTTCAGCTAGATGAACATTTTATGTTTTTGGTTAATATAACACAGAAGAAAACATTGCCTTGCCCATCAGAATATCTACCATTGCTGTGGTACTTTTTTAAACCACACACATTTTCAAAGTCTACAAGAGTTATTCCTATGTTAGAGTAAGTATACCTTTTTTATGTTGATAATGTTTTTTATGTGTAATAAACAAAATATAAAATCAAGATTTTGTGCGAGTGGGTTCACCCTTTGCCTTAATTACTGCAGAAATTCTTTTTGGTAGAGAGCTAACAAGTTCCATTCTTGTCGCAGGCGGAGTTTTAACTCTTCTTTGGTGTTTATAGTGTGATCTAACTTTGTGCTTTAATAAACTCCATAAATGTTCTATGGGATTCAAGTCTGGAGACTAGGCCGGTCACTCGAGAAGCTCAATGGAGTTTAATTCTTTGTGAACCATGCTACCATGCGAGATGATTTATGGCATAGAGCATTATCCTGTAGGAATGTATAAATAACGACATCTGTATTCGTATCGCCGAAAAGTTTTAAAATGAGGGCATCAACGCCGATTTGAAGACATTTATGTATTTTGTAGAGTCCATACGGCCTTCACGTACAAGCATTTCGCCAACTCCAGAGTCCGTTATACAGCCTCAAACCATTATGCTACCTCCGCCATATATTACAGTAGGTACCACACACTCTAGATTAAATTCTTCGCCTACTCGGTGACGCACGAAAATCACACCGGGTGTACCAAAATAGAATTAAAATATTTTCGCAATGCATTTTATTTTGAAGTCGTGTTGTTTATGGCTATTAGGTAATTAAATCGGCTAACTAACCTCAGAGTTTGAATCGTTTGACCATACGATATTTGAACAATCTTCTTCAGTGTTACTTTGGTATTTTAGAGCCCATTTATACCGAGCTTTTTGCTGTTGTAGGAGAGCTAGGGTTTCTTACTGGCTTAAAAGCCTTTCAAACCTTGTTAACCAAAGGAAAACTAAGTGTCGAATGTAAAAATGTTAAAATTACATTCTCAGGTAAACTCAACTCTATCGCCTTGCAATCAGAAAAGTAAGACATCCAATCGATGTTAATACTGCTCGACTTATTGATTTAAATGGTGATTTGTCTTACGGTACCCTATAGTGGGGTAGTGCTGCTGGATTTAAAAACTATATATATATACTGCCAGAGTAACTATTCCCAACCAGATGTGATTAAACAAAAAGGTTTCTAACAATTGCCTCTCAATACATATTTTGTAATATACTATTTATCCGTCACAGAGGCGTCTCTAGCCCATGTAACTCCCGTGTGCAATCATTAGCCTAGCGCCCTCTAGTAAGCGCGCAGTCATAATGGAATAGGTGTAATATATTGAAAGTGCCACGCCCCCTAGATAAAGCCGCCTCTGATCCGTAAACATTTGAATTTTTATATTAAAACGCCACGAGCAAGATGTTGACTTCAAAAATCCAACAAATCCTTAACGGATCCGACGATTTATATAGTTTAATACTTAAAATAAAAACAAATATTTTTAGGCAATGGATTCCCGGTTGTGGAGTTTGGCTAATCACTGGACAAGATCCACCGGATTCTAATAAAGCCATAGCACCGACTAAAGAAGATGCCCCATTGCCCCATATGACAATATTTACTGAATTTGGTGATTTAAATCTTCAACAAAAAATTACCTTGTTCAAAAGGTATGTATTCCACTGATTAGTTAATCAGCTTTAAAAAAATAAGGAAATGACATAATGTGATAACTTTTTTTGTTCTACTTGACCATCTGACGTTTGAACAACGCTAGCAGTAATAAACTAATACAAACAATTTTTTATGTTGTAAGCACTTGGCAATTTCACTTACGGGACATATGTCACGTGTAGAATTACACCCCAAATAGAAAGCTATTATGAACAGTCATATAAAAGTTCGGGATCTCTTTGGACAATTATTTATTTATTTAAAAAGGGAATAGGATATATCTATGCACCACATCCAGGCCGATAACAGGAATTTTAATTAAGGGCCAACAATAATCCAGACAGGAAAATTTCTGCTGTGCGTTCACATTAAAACATTCAGGAGAATTTCAAAACATCACATGAAACACATGAAATGTCAAAACCATATTTGATACATCGTTTGCGCTATCGCATCTCTGTATACTTGTCATAAAACAGAGATTAAACATAGTTTTTGTCAATTTTATTCAGTTCTACTCTTGAGTCATAAAATTTTCCTTGATATTCTTATTTTTGTCTTCTAGATTTGTATCTTGGCCAGATTTTGAACAATGTCCTTATAGAGTTACAATGGAAAACAATCTACCGAAGTTTATCTCACCAATCGAAGACGATGAAAAAAGTAGACTGACTACACACATCGACGACTTGGAACATTCGGACAATGATGATCCAGATGAGAAATGAGTTATTTGTATTCATTTTACAAGAGGTTTATTGTTATATGTATATTTACATAGTAATAACTAAATAAACAATTAAAATTGGTAATTGATTATTTTACTTTATTTATTATCATACAAATCAAACATCTGATTTGTAGTCTAGTGTCATAAAACGTAGCAACTAATAAGGCAACTATTTATGTTCATAAAATATACATAAATATAATTAAATAAAAGATTAGAGTAAATATTACATAGCTCTTCCCAAAAGTAAACGCTCGGCCGGCTATACCCAAACAAATTTGCGATTTCAAATTGGTCCCTAAAAGGCATAGGCTGATACAGCTGCAAACCAATAACTTAAGTTTGGGTCAAGAAACAATTTATTCAGGATAGTGGGCGGTAGTAAATAATTTTTAAATCACACAACTGTAACATGTAATATCATTTCAACTATTTCAGAACCAACTTTTTAGATGTTAGGATATTGCCGACTTGATATTGCCTTTTGGGACAACTGTATTACTGTGAATAATCAGTGTTATCTTGAATATTATTGTAGTGTACTGGTAAACTAAATAAAAAAAGTACACACTAAAACTTGTAGAAAAGGAAATTGTAGTTCGATCATAAAACTTATGCCATGCTTATTGTGAAAAGTTAGTGCATTTAAGGTTTTAAAATTTAGGAATAAATAAAATAATGTCAAGTCTGTTACAAATAAGTTTTCAGTACATGACTAAGTTTTTAAATCATTAATTTTTTTGTACGGTAACCCTAATTATTTCTTTTATTCTGAGTGAACGGCCAGAACTTAAAATAAATTATAAATTTTTCAGAAAATACTTGTATTATAAACGTAATTATGTTTATATGTAAAATACAGTGGCTTGTCATTCAAATAAAGACACTAACTGGTGACCGTGGCACGCTTCCTAATGAAATTTGGAAAAAATGGCGAAATTAATGAATTTCGTAATTTTTCCGTAATTAGAAATTTATCCTAAAAACGTTTTTGTTAATGTTGCATCATAAAAACAGTTCAATGATACTTTTTTAATGCAGTAGGTAACAACTTAGCAGATCAGTAAGATCGAATTCTACATTATACAATTTATTCAATATTGTGATGATGTTTTACAATAAACTATATTTTTACATTATTATACATTATCAGCAATATATACAAATATCATTCTAAACAAATAATTAATTGAACATAAAATGTATTGCTTCCTCTAGAAATAAACGTAAAGAGAATTATATTTAATTTTCAAGATAATGAGCATTCGCGCTTAGTGCATAAAGTTATTAAATACAATCAGGTTTCTTGGATCTATCCAATTCATTTGAAGTGACAATAATAATGTTAGTCCTGAAACATTAAAATGAATAATAAAAATGGTAGTATATATAATGTTGTCTATTATATAGACTACCACTTTGATTTCGGTAGTTTCTATATCTTTATATAAAGTAGTTTCCATATAGGATATTGTCCGCGGTATTTACAACCAATTTTAGGTACTTAATAAAAACATCCGTACCATAAGCAGTTTTGCCCCAACAGTTCGAGAATTTTAAATTTCAATCTTAACTGTCCTATGTTGACTTAAATATACATATGTATGTACGATTAAAAAGCAACCTTTCAATATTTATAAATACCAATATCATAATACATCTATTCATCTATATTACATAACAATATAAATATTATGATCTAAAAAATCCCGCCACCCTATTTACATGAAACTTATTAAGATTCTAGTTAAGTACATAGTCTTAAATTATATATCGTATATAGAAATTGAACGCATAAATTGCCGACGTTATAAATTTTGGAAATGCTTGTCGCTGTATGCCTTATGATTTGCTTTGGGTGTAATATAAGTCAGTGTAGGAATGTCTAGGGATATTTGATTGTTCTTCGTATTTACCTTATTCAAGTTGGTCGACTTTTGCATGCTCGAATTGGTGTGCACGTTCAGACTAATCGTGTTCAAACCGTTCTGCGGTTTCACGCTTGGACTCGATACGAATTCGGTCCATTCGTCTTCATCACCGAATAACGGCAGTTTCTTTGTTGTTGGAATTTGCTGTTTCGGTTTACTCGAGACAAAATCACCCCAAATATCTTCGTCTGGGATTTCATTACGCGTTGAAGTGTTCTCGTTGTGAGCGGGTGAGCCAACTTTGCTCTGACTGTAAGCACTTGTCTCGCTTTTTAACGATGGAAGTGTTTCGACTGGATTAAATCGAGACAGATCTTGCAAATCGATTCCCGGGTTCGGCCAATTTATCTGTGAATAACTTTCAAGAGATAGTGGTTGTAATATTTGGCCCGTGTTGTTAGGAACTCTTGTCACCCCACTTGAACTCGCGGGTACAGGTTGCAATATATTAGGCGGCTCTATTGAATGAATTGGTGAATTTGTAACAAAACTGTCCCTTACGTAAGGTACTTTCGTACTATGGTTATCTAACACATACGATAAATTATTTTTAGGAGTAACATCATTTGCCGATGATATCGTATCACCTGTATTAAATTTACCGAATTCTGAAAATGATGTATCAAAATCTAGGGTTTTGCTTGAGGAAGGTTGATATGTTATTTCATTAGTACTATTTATTTTAGGTGTTTGATTATTCTGTGGCACGATTGGGGCAGACTGGAATGTTTCAAATTCGTCATCGTTATTCTCTTCGTTCTTGGGATAAATTACATCGTTGGCCGTATCACTTTTACTTAAGTCCATTTGTATTTCGCTTGCGTGTGTATCAACAGTTTTCACACTCTTTTCAGCGTTTTCCCAAGGAGCGTTTGATACGAAGTCAGAGAAGTCGTCAAAGGTGTGCTTCACTTCGCCCGGATCAGGCCAATTCAGGGTCAACATGCTTGTTTCAACTTTTATAGGTTGTAACATATGCGGTTGATATGGCAAACTGATACTTGGCACAATATTATTTCCCTTTTCATATTGAGCTCCTAATTCAGTGTTTGAGTCTTCTATATGTTTCTCTACCGGAGCTTTTACTGTTTCTGATGTACTCTTGAAATCTTGGAACTCCCAGTAATCACTTTCATTTTCCATGTTGTTCGCAATATCCTTAACAGGTGACGGGGGCTTTACGCACGCATTATTTTCATTTTCCATGACAGATTGAGCCAATATACCTGGAGGGCCCCTGTCATTATGTATTGTTTTAGATCGAGGCGTTTCGGAATCTGAAGGAGTAAAAATGTGAGTGTCTGGTAAATTAATTTGGCGTAGAGGTTGCACAATTAAAGGCGGTGAATAAATTTTGTCCTGTTTTGATGAAATAACATTTTCGAAGACATCCAAGTCGGTAGTCCTTCTTTCCGATGTGGTTTCACTTTCATTGCTGCAAGCTGAAACAGTGTAATAATTTATTTAATGGTACCATCCATACAACTGTTCAAGACTGAGTGACTGCAGGAAATAAAAACTTATCTAAACATTTAATTTTATGTAACTTATACTTTATAAATATTTCATAATTTACCTTCATCAAACTAACATAGTTAACACTGTTATCATTTTTATTTCAAATATCAATATTCTATATATTAGTTGCAAAAAATAAACATTTCTCTATATGTGGGAATATCAGCACAAAGAGGATTGATATTCATCAGTGTAAAAGATAATAATAAAAGTTATTGTTCACATGGTGTCTCTTAGACATGCTGCAAATAATTATTACTAACTATTCACTTGAAACGTAAATAGAGCCTTTTATTTGTTATTTTTTGTCTAAGTGTTGTATCTATGCAATCCTTTCTTAGTTAACATATATTTTCTTTAATCAGGTTAAATTGTATCGTTTTTACATTTCTTTTGAGATATAATTGTATTGAAATTACCCAGGAGAAAAATTAACCCTTTGCGTTTGAGAGGTGATTCTTCTCACCATTTTGTTTCGGGAATTATTGTATTACATGAAATATTATATAAAGCAAAATTACAAAGGCTAATGTTCATTAAATTGTTTTCATTTAGATGTAAAGATACATTAAATATAAAATTAATAAGCATTAATTTTGTATGTGTATGTTATATATAAAACATTTCGAGATGCTAATAAGTCTATGTAGAAATGGCCTTGAGTGCAAAAAGGATTAAACTACATTAACCATGTTATTTACTATTTAAAAAACCCAATTTAACAAATATTGCAGAACCACCGAGTCGTTCTCATTTCACCCTAAATTGATGTTAGTACTAAAAACTTCAATAATTTAATTAAATTCTAAGTAGCATTAGTAATGTAACACCTATTTTAATATTATTATCAAAAACACTGCAATGACTAAATACTGAATGCTATTTACTAATAAAGGGCAAAATTAAAAACTTTATATACAGTTAACATGTTTCATGCCACCAAGTTTCACGGACAGATATAACTAGCTATACACCATATGCCATTAGCCTGTATTTTTAAAAATCAAAGACACTTACCATGTGACAACAATTCTGAAATTTTGAGTGTGGAATGTTTGTGAGCCATTTGATCTAAGGTAGCCATTAGGTGTTCAAGGTCTAATAGTAGAGCCTCAGCATATGTGACTTTAGTGTGTGATTTATTGGGTTAAGCAGAAATGTTCAAGTGAATGATGTTAGTCCATGTGCAAGACATGCAAAAAATTTTTACAGTGGTGAATAAATAGTACAAAAGCTTGATATATTAGTAGCAACTATATTTCAGTAAGTATAATTTCAAAGAAACAATTATGGGAGTAATACTTTTTAATAAAGCAGAATTTTTATATCTTTAGTGACAATTCTTTAATTGTTTTCTTTTTTTTTTCTTTTTTTCAATATAAGTGTAAATATTTAAGAAAAGCATTGTCTTAGTTTGGGTCAATTAAATCAAGATTAGAATGTTAAGACATTTTTGCTTACACAATTTTTGGATTCTGGCATACTGTAAAATTATGATTTTAATACTTCATATATTGAGTCAAAGTTTAATTTCTACCTTAACTTTTTCATAATTATAGAGAAATAGCTAAAACTTACATTCCTGTCCATTTGATGAGAAGGGATCAGTCCATGTATCAGTCTCCTTGGTTGCAGAATTGTGAGAATGCTGAATGTCTGCCTGTGAAACAGGTGACGTTACTGGTTTTTGTGGTTGCAGAGGAGCTGTGCTTAGGTTAACAGCATATTTAGGCATATTGTAATTCCACTTAGGCCCGAAGAGCTATAAATAAAAATATATATTGCAGATACCAAAATTATGATCAAGATTCTTATACCAATTATACAAATCACAATCTTACTATATTCCTTGAGTCTATACAGAGAGCCTTTAATAAGCTCTTTTGTCCTAGAGAATTATTCCAATTCACCATGTAGGGTTGCCGCACATCTGTTTCGACTAAATGACCCCATGTCTCATTAAGAATTGATTCCAGTTTTCCTACAAACTCAGACTCTGGTTTTGATATTTCCTCATTGAATATAGATGACAAAATATTGTTGATACTGTCTAAAATCTGATTTTCATTATCTGGTGAATGAAAATCTAAAGCAGCAACTTGTTGCTGTAAGCATTCATGCTGTTCACCTTGGGTAGATTGGTCAGCACATGATTTGAAATCATCAAAATCACCAAAATCATCATCTTCATCACCTTTGTCTATCAGTTGATTATCCACATTTATACTTTTTTTTTCGTTTGAAATTGCCATGTCGGTTTCTGTGTTAATATTATCTTCAATATTGTCATCAAAGTTTGCTTTGAAATCTCCAAAATCACTTGTTTGTGTCTCATTGACCCAAGGGTTTTCAACCGTCTCTACATAAGTCAATGCATTATTACTGTTGCTAACAAACTGAAAGTCATCAAAATCACCAAACTCATCTAAAGTTTGCACTTGGTCTCCCAAAGTTTCTAATTCCTCTTCTAATGAGCTTTCCATTACCCTCTCAAAACAACCTTCTACAATGGAATGGTCAATTTCTGTTTTATTATCTTTTGAACTTAAATCAGAAGTAAAATCATTAAATTCATCATCAAGTTCATCTGATACTTGAGATTTTATATCTAAATTTTCTTTGTTTAATTCAACTGAGGGAATATTTGAAGTGTCTTGTTTACTGGAATTTTCATTTTGCAAAATATCAAAACCTGTCGCAACAATATCAGTTTCCAATACTGTTTTATTATCCAAATTATCAGTAAAATGACTTGTACCACTATCATGGTCACTGTTATCTGTATCACTCTTCTCAGTATGTGTGATCTGAGGATTCAATTGCTCTTGATTTACTTTTAAATTTAAATCTTCAACAATCACATCATCCAAAGTTAATTTCTCACTTAAATCATTTAAAATTGGTGTTATGTGTTCAGTCTCTTTACTTTCTTCATTTAAGTTGTCCACTACGGTGTTTTCAAAAGTATTGTTAAGAGTAGGAGGCCAGTTACACTCTTGTAAAGGGTCTGACTTTGATGATTGGTACACATCATAATTAGAATATGTTTGAAAATCATAACCATTACTGTCTTCATCATCATCTTGAGATACTGAAATAAAATTATTACACAATTTAAACTACTGTTTTCTTCTATAAATACTTTTATATAAACGAAAAAGCTATGCAAATATCACTATTAATTTAATTTATTAACTTAGAGACATTACAAAAATAATGTTTAACTTTAAACGCATCTTAGGGAAACAATGGTAAATTGCAATTTCCATTGTGAAAATAACTAAATATGTTAGCCATTATTTATGTCAGCAAATTGAATGTTGACATTGGAAATCCACTAATGTCATTGATGGTTTAGTAAATTATAGAAACAAGTTGACTCTTACAATTGTAATTTATATCAAAATCTTCAGGCTCTTTATCATCCTCACACTGATCGGGTGGCGGTGGTGTGTTGCAAACAAGAGGAGGAAGCGACATTCTTGACCTCGCAATTGTACTACCGATTTATATTACAGGAAATTGTATACACATCCACATTCATTTGAGTATATGTAATTAAAAAAATGTAAAAGTATTCAAACTTTACAGCGCCACATATTATAAAAGAATATTTTTAAAAACTGGACAGCTGTTCATAGTAATTGACAATCTTCTAGACAGTTTTTGACTTTTGACAGGATATCTGTCAGTTTGGGTGGCCATGTTTTTTTGAATGGCACCGATCTTCATGCCAAACTAGAAGAAAAAGGTATGTAGTTGTTAGCATTAGAAATACTTTTGTTTCAATGCTATGATGAGGGTAATATAGGACATGAAATCCTTTTATTAAGGGTAAATTCAAATAAAAAACCGAATTGTAATCTTTTTTGTATTAAGGACGTTAATCCTAACTTATTCACAAATATGAATATGTGTTTGTAGATTTGTCCTATTTTCGCGCAGTAACGAATAAATCACTATGATTTTTCTTTTAGATATAGTTTGTGTTTGGCGAAGATTGGCATAGAATCCTTTTATAAAAAAAAAGGGAAATGAGCTGATACATAAATTTAAACAAGCGTGGAAAGTGTCGTATTTTATAAATAAAAATACTATTATCCACTAGACTAAACGTTCATGGATAGTAAACAAAAAAATAGCGGCTTACGTCCGTGGACACTAAAGTACCCAATTATACCCAAGCTCACTTAAAAAAATATAAACTATTATAAGTTTTCTGATACCATATATTACACTACGATTTTAGTATTAAAGATTGAAAGATTCAAAAAATTTTTCTCTCAAATTATGTAAAATCTACATACTATGACCTATTTTTCGTCAGTTTTAGTGTTACTGTAACTATTATAGTTTACCAGTTATGCCGGTTTTAGTTGGTAAGGGCATAGAGTGTGGAGCAGGTAGAGTACGGTAGCAAATGCTGGACGTTATAGAAAAGCGCGCGCGAACGCTCGAGCGTTTTTCTAGTAAATAATAAAAGTTTGAGTAGTAATAGTAGTAGTAAAAGATTGATTTATTTTTAGAAAATGATATTCGAAGCTGTAAATAATTAGAAAAAGAGGGAAATCGGTTATTATAGGAAAGACGGAGGACAGTAATTTTATACAAAAGTTTTTTTTAACGTGAAATTGTATATAGTAATATATAGTTTCAGCCCATGATGAATATCAGGCAATTTAGTGAAACTACATGCAACGAAAATATTTCCTCAATGACGATTGTAACTCTTTAACTGCATTTATAGGTGTTTCCTTTATGCTTAGATAAGAAGAACCGGTCAGTATTTAAGAACTCAGTGGGGCCAACAATGGCATGATAATCACTAATAACGTTCAACGCATCACATGTGTCGCAATTTGGACCAAAAGTTGGCACTCAGAATGTATAAAAAAGAAATAGAAAATGTAAGTATATTCAAGACTACGACGACGCTGTATGTCAATCTGGAACATAGTTTAGAAAACTGTTTGTCCCAGATCTTTCATACAGCACCACTGCAAATAATCTAACGTGCTCTATTTTGTGTTCAATTTAAATCTGCTGATTGTGCAACATTTCTGTTGTAGCTTTTTCTTTTTTCCTGTAAATATTTAAATCGTATTGACATTATCCGTGTGGATTTTTAGAACGTAGAACATTAAAAGTTTAAATAAATTATTTTAATTGCAACGCACACACACGCATATTTCTATTTAACTTATAAGAAATTGCAGACTGAATGAAGCGTGGGGACATCAGTACCTCGATAAGACTGTAACAAGCGAACTGTCGTGGCAACA
>DWHQ01000769.1:0-12482 GCA_018247955.1 Eurytides marcellus marcellus | reverse complement strand
CTGATCTCTCTCCGGTCGTGTCGGTTTTCCGTCCCATCGGGCTATAAGAGTGAAAGGAAGAGTGAGTGCACCTGTGTCTGCGCAAACGCTTGTGCACTATAATATATCCTGCGCAGTTGGCAGATCTGTTGTGGATTGGCTGCCGTGGCCGGAATCGGTCGGGATTGGTGTAAATAGTTTTAACATTACCGAATACTCGTATGTTTCACTTACTGTTTTGTCAATGTAAAGTTTATCGCTAATGTTTGTCTTGTAAATCATAACGTAACTATGTAGATATGTCTATATCTCATGTGTAAAATTTCAGGGGAGCGGCGTGGGAAGACGCATTTCTCGACGAAGTCGGTATAGCAGAAGACACGGGGCGATTCAAGCATATCTCGATCGCACGCTTCGCGTCGCGGACCCTCGACCACGAGTTGGAAAAGAACACGCGGACAGTCGTGCCATTCTTCAGTTCGACCTTCATCCTGATGGGGATATTCTCGATCATTACCTGCATGATGGGCGATTGGGTGCGCTCGAAGCCCTGGCTGGGTCTACTCGGAAATATCTCGGCGGTCATGGCAACAGTAGCGGCCTTCGGGTGCGCAATATATTTGGGGATATCCTTCATCGGCATCAATTTGGCTGCACCCTTCCTTATGATCGGTAAAAACAAATTATTTATTTGGTTTGCCATTCGTATATTTTTTGCAGTAATTCAATTCCATTAAAATCGTAAACCCAATTCAATTATCATAGTTTTAAATGAAAACAACAAAACGTTTACACGTTTGATGTTTGATGAATCGTTTTTCTCTTCTACAGAATAAATTACCGAATTTATAAAACTTTCAAGAGAATATGACAGACGAAACGTTTTCTAAGATAATAAATTCTTATTTAAACATAAATACGAATTATTTCTATCCGAACAGTAGTTTTAAAGAAATGAATGGCCAAATGTACATATGAATTATACTCAATATTCCAATAATCAAATAGATACAAACGTTCCGAACTTGTCGGTAAAGACTGCAATTCTTGCATTACTTCACCTTTTGATAAGTGAAAGCCGTCGCTGATGTACAATTATTTGTATTACTAAGGGTGCAGTAGCGTTGACAATCATTTTAAAAACTGGGCTTCGGTTACGGCACTCACCACATGATGCAAAAAAGCGCAGAAGTGGTTTTTACTTTATATTTATTCATTATTTAATGCAATAGAAAACTTTACGAAGATTTCAAAAGGCGCACCTTATGCCTTGAGCCGCTCTGCCCCAGTCAACCCAAACATCGGTATTATTCTGTGGCAAGCCCCTGGTGATGAGATAAAATGACAAGACGCGCAAAGTCGTGCGCTTTATGCTAAACGCATTAAAATTATAAAAAATAACATTTAACCGGTCAATTATACAGGCATTGGTATCGACGATACTTTTGTAATGCTGGCGGCGTGGCGTCGCACTTCGCCGAAGCTCCCAGTGCCCGAGAGGATGGCGACGATGCTGTCAGAGGCGGCAGTCTCTATAACCATCACCTCGGTTACGGACATGCTTTCATTCTTCATCGGTATCTTTTCACCGTTCCCGTCGGTGCAAATATTCTGCATGTACTCGGGTATGCATCATGATTGTTTGTTGTTCGTATTTATTTTCGTGCTGTTCTTTATTAAGTGTTAATTTTAGTGGAAGGCGAGAGGTCCAACATATATTTAATCTTTTATTTTAGTAGCTTTTAACAAGACGAAATTTAGCATTTAGTACTTCCCTATTTAAACTTTAATAATGTAAAATGTATTAAGACTGATTCAGATACGGGGGTACCCGAATGAGTCTTAATACATGTTAGTCTTTTTACCCTTAAAAATTTACTGACACAAAACAGTGCCACTAGATATTTTGGACTGCACGAGTTCTAAAGTACTGCCATGGGCTCACATAAAGGTGAGATAGTCTGTCTCTAAGCTCAAAAAATACGCTGGCAACATTTACCTATGACACGGAATGTATATAATCCTGATGAGCGTTGAAAAAGCTGATCTGCTTAGAGAAATATGCTAATATTCTACCGAAGATCAGAATAACTTGTATCAGATACACCATACTCTATGTGAAAAACTGGCTCCCGACTGAACTGTCTCGTCTCGCTGAAAAATTTCTTAAATAACTCTCTTTTCCATGGAATAAATAGATTAAAAATATTTTCACTTCCTACATTGCCATATAGATAAAAAAATATATTTGTTATGAAGGTCTAGCCGTTTGCTTCACATTCGTATGGCATTTGACATTCTTCGCTGGTTGTGTGGCTGTCTCCGGGTACAGAGAGAAGCAAAATAGGCACACTATAACTTGGTTAAAAGTATTGCCAGAATCAAGAGCTCGCAAAGGTAAGTTTTTGATATCATACATATTTTATTGGTGAATGAAATTCGACAAATAAAAATGTGCATTAACTTCACACTTATTACTAGCTCAAAAGAACCTTAAATAGAAGCTAAATAGTTGAAGTCTAACTTTTGAACAATATTATCACAAATAGTAACTGCATTGGACAAAGTGCAAATAGCAACTATTCTTGGAAGTGTTAACTTTCACTACGAAACGTGATTTCAACCGTATTCGCCCACTCCCGAGTGAATACAAGGAAAGTGAACGCGTTTGCCCTCGACTCCAAATAAATTATATAACTTATGTGATTCATAAAAGTGTATCAGTTTCGGGCTTTTAAAAGAATTGCGTAAAATAGCTTTACATATCAATGACATATGTAGTGTTTCAACTTTTTTTTAACATAATAAATATAAACACTTTTTCCACAGAAGACAAATCATGGCTGTACAGGATATTCTGCAGTGGTGGAATTGATATCGCTGATCCAGACAATCCTATAGACAACAAAGAACATTGCATCATGGCTTTCTTTCGTACCACTATGGCAAAAATACTAAACAACGGCTTGGTCAAAGCTTTGGTCATAGTTGTGTTCTTACTGTATCTCGCTGGAGCCGGTTACGGTGTGACGAACCTGAAGGAAGGCTTGGAAAGAAGAAAGCTTTCTAAGGTGGATTCGTATTCTGTCGAGTTCTTCGATCGCGAAGATCTCTACTACAGAGAATTCCCCTATAGAATACAGGTAAGGAATGCCAATTTGAGGGAAAACTTTTATAAAGACTACACTTTAATAAAAGCAATTTAATAAAGGCAAACGAGCAACCTGATGGTAAGCAATAACCGCTGTCTATGGACAATTGCACCATTTGTAAATGCGTTGCCGGTCTTTAAGATGGGATTTTTTGAGAGAGGAAGGGAGGGAAAGAGGAGTGGGCCACAGATCACCTCACTTATTGGATGATAAGCGGACGCACAAACATGTCCACTTTAAACCGATTTTCTGTAAGGTTGTGATACTTATAAAGATCGAGACGGCCCATTTGGCAGCAGCAGGAGATTCTATGTGGCTCTATCATCAAAAGAGACAATGGTTATATTTAAATACATAATTTCTTTGCAGGTCGTGATCACCGGAAAGTATAATTACTCCGATCCAAAAGTGCAAGACGAAGTCGAGACGCTGACACAAAAGTTGGAGAATACATCGTATATATCGAACTCGTTGTACACAGAGTCGTGGCTGCGAACTTTCGTTAATTACGTATCGAGAAACAACGATTACCTGAACGTCACCATTGACAACGAAGTTGATTTCATAAAAAATCTAAAAGAGGTAAGCAAAATAGCAAAAAAGACGCTTTCATAGACTTGAATGCTATAAACGATGGCCGCGGTGAGATTTATTGAATTCTTAGGTTATTAAAAATAATTTTATGCGACAATTTATTTACTTCCACAATTTATCGAGTTTTTTTTTTCATTATTTAAGAACAAAACGTGTTCTCAATGACTTCCATCGTTAAATCTTTTAACAGTTTAAACTATATTTTATTTCATATAACACTAAATACATCTTTTAAACTTCCTTTCAGCTATGGCTTTTCCCAGCAAATCCTTTCTCTTTAGATGTAAAATTCAACGAAGCCGGCGACCAAATCGTCGCGTCAAGATTTTTAATACAAGCCATAAACATCAGCGGAACCAATCACGAAAAGGAGATGGTCAAAGTGCTTAGAGACATAGTGGCTGAGTCACCGCTGAACGCTTCCGTTTTCCATCCATATTTCGTCTTCTTTGATCAGGTAACTCATTTTATTTTTATGTATAGTTTTCTATTTTTATGTATAGATTTAAAAGTTTAATTATAACACGAATATTTTTTCTTTTCCAGTTCGAGCTAGTCAGACCAATGTCGCTTCAAAATCTATGTTACGGGGCACTCATGATGATGATAACGTCATTCATATTTATACCTAACATTTTATGCTCGTTATGGGTAGCTTTTAGTATTATATCGATAGAAATAGGTGTTGTGGGATACATGGCTTTGTGGGATATCAATCTCGATTCCATATCAATGATCAATTTGATAATGTGCATAGGATTCTCCGTGGACTTCACGGCGCACATTTGCTACGCTTACATGGCGTCGAAAGCGAAGACACCTGACGAAAGAGTTAGCGAATGTCTATACTCCTTAGGACTGCCTATAGTCCAAGGTTCGTTCAGCACAATTCTGGGAGTCGTGGCGCTGTTGCTGGCGGACAGCTACATCTTTTCGGTCTTCTTCAAAATGGTGTTCATGGTCATATTCTTCGGCGCGATGCACGGTCTATTCCTGCTACCGGTTCTACTATCGCTGTTCGGACCGGGGTCTTGCACGAGGACGAAAGAAACGAAGCTGTCGCCCGTGGAGAAGCGTTTCCCGCATCCGTACTGCTTACCGCACCCGCAGCTGGTGCTGAACGACCAGATATTCAACGGGAAGAACGTGAACCCGAACGGCGTGTACAAGATTTACGACGACAAGGACTTGGGCATCGGCACCTCCGGGGAGGACACGAGCGAGAGCAGCTCGAACCAGTCGCAGCGCAGGCAAATAGGCAACGACGGGAACTCGAGGAAGAAGTACGAGGACGGCTGGAAGCGGTCGAGCTACCAGAGCACCAGCCAGTTCCAGCCTTCGGGGGAGTTGGACCTGTACGGTCACGAAGATAGGACGTGGCAGAGGCAACGCCACGAGGACAATAGGCGGGCAGCCGACAATTACAGGAACAGTCAGGGGCAAAGGGACGGTGATTGGGTGGCCCCGAGGAAGACCAGCGATGCAGGCCCACGACGCGAGGGCCCCTACAGGGTCATGAGGGCCCACTCCCACCACAACATCCACAGGCCCCGAGCCCCCAGGCGTTCGAACTCCCATCAAAACTTGGAACACTTAGATTACGTAGCGGAAATGCGTTTCCCCTGACAGTAACCCAACCACCTCGAATCGCATACAAAGTTAATTAAAATTCAATCCATGTGCTCAATATTCGGACCAAAGTTTCACTTCTGCGCGGGAATTGAAAACGTTTCACGTTCAAACGTCGCATGTAGTTGTCTTAATGTTATAATAATTATTATTGATGAACATTATACTTTATGAGATAAGATTACATTTAATGGAATATATTATATGCTAAGTTCCAAGGCTATTATTAGATTTTTGAAGGTACTTTTACTAGGAGTGTTTCCATTAATTATTCTAAGGGGAGCCGTGAATAAATTTATTTACTTAGGCATAAGCATGAAACATAAGCCAAGGAGAAATTTTGTTCAACAAATTATAGAAAAACCCGTTTACAATTCAAATCAATATTATGCATATATTATTGATTTAAATTATACACACACAACAAATCAAGTCAGCATTGAAATTTTTGATAATCCAAGTTTCCCATGGTAAAATGATACATGAAGGGATATTGCAAAATGGCTAAGAATTGAACATCAATGTGTTATAAAATAAATCATTACAATGATTTAGTCATAGAGCAAGAGAAAGAGAGGACAAGTTTATAAATAATTTATTTGAACATTTAGTTCCTAGATTCTACGTTATTATCTATAACAATCAGTCCACATAGCAAGCGTATGTAGCTACGCTGTTTTTTTAGCAAAGTGTCGAAGGCTAAACTCTATATAAGCTAAGAAACAGTGTGATTATTATAATTATTTTCGGGATGGGTGTGTTGTAGGATTATAGAAAATTGTACATATGTGTGTATTTAATGTCTTCATTAATATTAAGCTTTAACGTTACCTATACCCTTTCAAAGTGTGTAAATATTGTGATACACTTCCGCTGCCATGTGCCTAAATATTCTTCAGTTATGATACGTCTACACAATATTATCTTATGTTAAACATATAAAGTTACAAATACGATGCTCATTCATACAAAGGAAACATCATGCATTTGTTGCTATTATATTTTTGTTAAATGTATGAATGGAAACAGTATAATATTACATGTGACCTACACTTTGGCCACTGCTCATGACTGAATAATGTAAATATATTCGAAGTTGTTTTGTATGAAATAAAATTAGATTTATAAAATTACTTACTTTTATTTACTACATACAATTAAAATCCTATCGCTTATACTATTGAGTGTCTTAAACATTAATATAGTTGCATGATAATCATTGTCACCAAGATTGTAAACTTAAAAATTAAGTTTTCATCAAGCTAACTATTTCAAACCTACATAAAGCTTCACACAGTTTAATACAGCGTTTTAAGATAGCAATAAATAAAAGCAACTCTACAAAAATGTAAAGCTACTGATGGGGTTAAAGATTACCTCTATGTTGGTTTTTCGTATACCTTTCGTAATAATTCGCTACAAAATATAATTAAATCCTTGGTATCAAACCTGTTACTCAAATAATTCTGAATAACTGATAGTTGAGTAATACTAGTAGGGCTTTCTAAAGAATTTAACGTACGATAGTGCTCTAATAAGGCACCTATTGTGTCAAAAGATTTTGAAATATCAACTTTCTTTAACAGTACGCCAGTGAGGGCTTCAAGTGACAGGTCATGGGCAATCTCTTGCTTTGAAGACTCGTCAAGGTGAACACATAGTTGACCAACATGGTCTGGTCTCTGAAACAATTGATAAAATAAATTAACACAAAGGGGAATTGAATCAGACACATCTGACTTATTGAATTTCTGAACCACTATTAATATACATAATCTTGAAAAAAGAAATGATAAGTAAACAATAATATTTATTACCAAAAAATGTGAATTTCATAACAATTAAAACAATGTGTAAAATTAGCTGCACTGGGCAGCTAGTTTTAAGTAAGGAATACATACTATATCCTCCATATTGATAATATTTGCCCATCAAAATTACTTTAACAAATATATTTAAATACATTTACATAATTGCATACTATCAGATGGGTATGTAACATTTCATGAGTAGCATGTGAAAAATCATATGAAATAGTTTTCATTTGCCACACCTGCTACTTTCAGTCACAGTCTACTACAAGTAACACTACAAAACCGCAGAACCCATTTTATTGAATACGATGTGGCGAGCTAAGTCCATAAGTGCAAGCAAGCGAGTATAAATGATTTGTACTGGGTGTTAGAAAAAGACAAAAATATTGAACACGGGTCATGTAGAAGCAAACTCCGACCTGAATAAGCGTTTTAAATTTGAATATTAAATCTAGCTCCGTAAAGTTTAAATTTCCTTGTAACAATTTATATATGCAGCTGATTGAAATGTCCTCGATTGTTGAACTTTAAAGTGAGCCCCGAAAGAATTAGAATATCTAGTAAGACTCAAAATTTTTAAAGGCACAAATTTTTACATGAGGGAAAATTCATTGTTTACAAAAAATATACACCACGTCGCACATGTACGTAATAAATAACGTTTTTGTACATTTCATAAATGTGTCAATTTAATGATAAATTCATAATTCATTACTAGAAACTTTAAACAGTAGCATGTGTAACATTAGTTCACTGCAAAATAAAAATCATTGCCAGTGACACATCACATAAAAAAAATCATAATTTCATCAAATTAATGATATGTAACAATTATTTCCACTTTAAACATTAAAACTACATTAACAATACTCACTTTTGTCAGGGATTTGATCAAACTGGATGTAGAACTTGGCCCCGATTCGACAGTTTGTGTGACATTATTACACATCAATACAGAATCTGTCTGAGTGGAGGCAAATGTTGATATGATGGGGTCTGTTTGCATTGCCTCACACCTCACGGATTCACGATTGCTTAACTCGATATTACTCTGTTCAGTTTCTAAATCCATAGACACCTTGTCAGTAGCTTTGACTGTAATTGATTCTTCATGAAGCATTCGCTTTGCATATTCGCTTAGCACCCTTTTGGTTACTTCAACTTTGGGAGCTTTAATGCTCAATCTGCTGACTTCCAGTTCCGTCATTTTGGCCAAATCGCCTATCGTCTCCACCTTCCCTTCAAACTCTCGTATGAGCAGCAATTTCATAGCGGGCGAAGAAAGTTCAGTCGTGATTTTATCTATTGGATCTTTGCAGTCAATGAGCACTGAACAAATTGGCTCTGTGTCATTTAACTCTCTGGAAGTGTCCACCTCAGCGATTGGGGTAGGTTCAATTGTAGTCATTTCGGTCTCATCGCCCACTGAACACTGTGTCGCATTGTGGTCAATCTCCGTGAAACTTTCTACGGTCTTCGTCAGAACCGTTTCCAGTTTGAACACAGTATCAAGCCTCTTTGGTGATTTAGTAGAAGACTGAGCGCGCAGTTGCCTTTCTTGGCGTTTAAACGCCGAGTTCTGTGGTGAATGCAAACCGCTGGGCTCTATATACTTCTTTACGCATATTGTCGTAGATACTGGCGGGTCGTGGAAACTGACCCTTTTTCTCTGTGAAGTAAAAATTAATAATGATTATTAATACCAAAAAAAATGGTCAAGACGTAATAAAATACGTAAACTGATTGTAAGCAAGTAGTTTTTAATGTCAATGAAAGTAAAGATTTAATATATAAAGAGTTATTCATTCGTACTTTAAAAAGAGTTGTAATATTTAGGGGCGGCGACAATCGCTTAACGCCAAGTAAACCTTATGCTTTTTTCATAAAAAAATCGGTAATGTTAATATATCTTACTTTTGATGCTGGTGAAACGGTCGACTCGTCAATGATGTCATTAAGCTTCCTTTTCAATATGGGTCCGGAGGGGCTGCTATCAGCTGTGGGAAGGGTTCTCTTTAATTTGAGGAAATAATCACTGTCCTCGGTTTCATCGGCGACTTCATTGTTCTCACTGGTAGAATTATATAATATACGAAGATTTCGCCTAGCAGATGTGTTTAATGCCATCGATCGCTTTTGTTCCTCCGGCTCCGAGGTTTTCTCTGTATTACCTAACATTTGCATTCTATCGGGAACGCATAAACCTAGCATTTGCGCGGCCCTCCCACCCGAACGCACCTGTGGCCGATTTTTCTTTAATGATAAAGAGGAGCTAGGGCTCAAATTGTTCATGATGAACTCTTCTCTGGGTGGTGATTGGTCCCTTTTGTCCGGTGATATTTTGTCGTTTGAGAATATTTCTGGCGAATCGGACTTTTCGAAGGGCTCTCCATTACTTTGCACCGGCGACGATAACGTTATAACCACAAAATCGCTGCTCGTCTCACGGGTTGGAGATTTTTTCTCTTCTTGCAATGGACTTAATATTTTAATGGGCGATATCTCTGACGTGTTATTCATGAAGTCTTGTTTCCTTTGAACATCGTCTTTGAATGGCGAACAGTCGGTGTCAACATTCTCGATCATTGTTTGAGTTCTATCAAAACTTTGTGTAGACAAGTTCGGAGTGTCATTATTAGCTTCATCATGTTTATCTTCTTGAATTACGGTGGGTTCCTTAACGTCAGATTGTCCTTGTAAATTATTTGTTTCTTCTAAAAAGAGAGCTGGATCTAACGACTGTGTGTCATCGTTTGCTGTGTTCTGTGTACTTAGTTCTGTATTAGTTTGGTCACTAATAACTATTGGTGGTTCGTCACCGCTTAGAACTATAACTTCACCTGAACTACTTTCTTCTTCTACGGGCTGTGTGTCCATATATTCCGTTAAAACATCGATTTTGTCTTCAATCACAGTTTTGTTCCGTGGCAGTTCGATGTCGTCTAAAGGGGTAACAGATAAAGATTCATTTGCCGGCGCCGGGTTATTATCGATAGGAACATCCTGCTTTTCTTTGAGCATTTTCAAAGCCTTTGGAATATCTTTACAGACTTCCACACTAACAACAGGTATTCTTTTTGGTTTTTTGCTAGATTTCAAAGATATAGTTGATATTGAAGAATCTTGAGAACTCTCAATAATATCTTGAGATTGCGATGATGCCAAATCTTCTAATGAATCATTTTGTCTAGTATCATTCGAACTAATCGGCTTGTCCTTATTCTTTAATCTCTTTTCTGATTTAGACACATTTGTATCGATTTTTGATTTGTTTAATTTTTCAACTAAACTCTGTCTTTTAGTAACAGCCGGTGAAGCCGAGCTAATGTTCTTTCTAGTTAGACGTTTCGCCGATTGCATTTGCAAAAAGGGATGTCCTTCGACCATATCAATAGCCAATTCTTTCTCAATTCGAGACTTTCTTCTGCCACATTTTTTCGTCAATGATGTTTGTGTATTTTCACCTTTATTTGGTTTATTAGGAGTGGTTGAACTTCTTTCATCGCTTAGATTGCAGGAGTCTGTTTCACTTAAATTTTCAAGAGTAAATGAGGGGTCAGAATCGTTTTTGCATTCGTTTACATTTTGTTTTTCCTCAGACGCACGTTTTTCGTCGAAATTATTGTCAGTACATGGAATTACATCTAATGTGTTATTGTCCAGCTCTCCAGTCGAAGCACAACAAGAATTTGTAACATCAGCTATCGGATTTACATTTTGCTCACATGTTTTTCCTTCATGTGTCATTGATTTTTCAATCTGACAATCGGTATTTACTACGCTTTCCTGGGGAAAATTTGGCTGAGTTTTTTTTGATTCTGGTTTTTGTGTTTCGCTAGCATTTGTACTCGACACTTCCAAACAGACTTGATTAGCCGAATTACGCCGTTTCTTACGAGCCAATAAGTAAAGATCTTCGAATTACTTTGGTTTTCTCTTCATCCGGGAGGGTCTTTCAGAGGTTATTTCGGGCGGCGCAGAATTAACTAAATTTGTGTCGACGTTTTGTTTGGTTGGAGGCGTTTTTAGTAAATCATCATTTATTGTGGAATTTACTTCTTTGTCATCTTTCTGTAATCCAGATTTCTCAATTAAATTTCGAACATTTCTAAAGACTCTATCTTTTAAGGCTACGCGAGGTGACTTGGCGGCTTTTGTATCTATTTGTTTTTGATCACTATCCAATTTCGTGTGTGTGTTATCGATAGTTTCATGGTTTGTCTCTGCATTATCCTTTTTATTACCTTCCGTCAAAATGTTCTCCATAATTCTAGGAACAACACTAGAACACGCCATGTTTTTTAAAACTTCAGATGCATCTTCTTTGTCTGTAGCTGATTTACTACCACTCATAGAATCAACAGAATTTACTCTAAAAACCCTTTTAAATTCGTCTTGAGATTGGGACAAATCTTGGTATAAAGCAGGGATATCTTCCCGAGTCCGCTGTAATTTTTCTTTTTGATTATCTGTTAATTTCTTCAGATTAAATTTCCAATTTGATTTAACAACGACATATTCTTCTCCATTTTCTACAACAGTATCTACAATATTAGAGTCCTTTTCCTTTTTCTTTCCTTTTTTAGCAACTGATTTGACAACAGGTGCAGTAAACTTATTCTGATCATCTATGTTTGGAGTATTTACTTTTTCCTTATCCAAAATTTGTTTTTTGTCACCAGGTGACCTATTGGGACTTATTGTTTCATTTTTCTTTATCTTCTGATTAAGCATATTATTAAGGATTGATAGCACACCACTATGTTTAAAGTAAGGTATACACTTCTTTAAATCATCCAAAATAATTGATTTAAGGTTGCCATAAATTTCTTTATTAAATAATAAATCCATGAGCTCAAGAATTTGGACAATTAAATTGGATACTTGATCATTCTGAAATATTAAAAAAATATTTTGCTTAATTGAATACTAGTAACAGCTTAAAAAAATTCTTAACAATTCAATTTCGTTAGTACCATCAATCACTTACATCTGTATTTTGTTTTTTATAATATTGAGATATCATTTTTAACAAATTGATAACAATAAATACAGTGGTCTGGGCCAGTTTCTCATTTGGTTGATTATTAACTTTCTTAAGAAGTGATGTGATTGTATTTGAGTAGTTGGTAAAATCATCTTCTATTAATCTAAAATCTATCCCACTTGTAACATTATGCAGAGTATCAGCAACACTGCAAATAAGATTCTCTAAAAATAAACAGAGTATATTAAGTTTTGCAACATATAAATTACATTTACAACCCATACATGTTTAGTAATTTGTTAAAATTTTTAATATTAATTAACTTTT
>DWHQ01000768.1:0-12488 GCA_018247955.1 Eurytides marcellus marcellus | reverse complement strand
ACTCACTCTTCCTTTACTCTCATAGCCCGATGGGACGGATAACCGACACGACCGGAGAGAGATCAGGCGTAGAGGCGATGACATTACACCGACCTCTTTTTAACGACTTTTCCAAGCCGGGACCGACTTGTTACATGCCCGTCCAACGCATGGATCATCTTACTTTTCAGGCAATCAGGTGATCAGCCTGTAATGCTCTAACCCAAAGAAACAACAACAGAAAGTCATTGCCCTCCGCGGGATTCGAACCCACGACCTCCGTTTTGTAAAGCACGGGCCTATACCACAAGGCCACGGAGGCAGTAATAGTACATATAATTAATAGTACTCGTAATATATTAAGAGTACTATTAGTGAATACTTATAGTGATATACTTTTACAGAGGCAACCTGGGGCAATACCACAACATTGCCGATTATTATACAGTGAAGTAGTAGTAGTAGTGATTGATAAGTAGAAATAATAGCATTACTGTGTTCCGGTTTGGAGGCCAATAACACCAGCTCATCTCATCTCTGGTGGGTCCATCGCAGGACCAAGCGGATTTTACCTCGTTGTACACAAGGTAAAATCTATTTGATATCGATGGTAATCACTCAACATCGGGTGAGCTGCGCGTTTGTCAGCCTCTTTTGTAACATAGTTTCGTTTTATAAATACTGTTTAAGTTTGTGGCTCGTAGAAAGGGTAAAATCTTAGCTAGGTTCTGGGCCGTGCTTGTCGCTAAGTAGAATAAGGTGGTACCATTGGTTTAAACCGAATCACAGTACTGCTTACACTGATAACTGACGTAAAGAATAATTGGCTGGCGTTTTAATCCAGAATGCAGTGGTGTTTGCACACAAACGCTTGGTGGTAGTACCTCAGACGATATCTGTTAAATGATTTAAGATAGAAGAAAGAGTAAGGTTCTTACTATAACCTATTAACCGACAAAATGAGATAAATCAAATATTTCACATAAAGTATTGATAAAGAATATTGAACTCTATTTCAATATTGAATCTATAAAATTCAATATTGTTATTAAGTACATAGTCGCAAGCTCCAAACGGTATTGAGCGAAGAGTTTATTCGTTCGGGCGATACAGTCTTATCCATTGCCTTGTTATTATGATCGTCCTGTGAATGTTATATATTCTCAATTGGAATATTATCGAGGTTCAATTTTATATCTTCGTAATGTTTATTTGTATATTTTTTAGTTCAATCTTAAATACAATGATAAACTTATAAAGTTTTTGATAGTTGTCGTAACTTATTTATGATACGCATACGGTTTCCATGCCATTACTCCCTCAAACTACAATCCGAATTTGAGGATCAACATTATATATTCGACTAACAGATTCCTTTAATGGTAGGTCTTTCATTTATATATTTATAAATATTCAAACTTGATTAGGTAAAACTCACGCGTCAACTAGCCTCACAAAACAATAAAAGGTTTCTCTTCCGCAGTAATAATGTTATTATAACACCCTACACGAGTCCAACATGGTGATATAAAAGTTTAACGCGCCAGCGTGGCCATAATTTTCATGGAAGTCGTAAAGAGTCTCGTTCGCCTCTCCGCCATTTTGAAAACATGGCGCGAGGCAGTTAAAACTGCCGGTACATATGTAGTGTTAAAAAGGATAATAGAAACTATGTTATATTTCACTTCACCTTGAAAAATTTCGGGACGCGTCCCTTATATCCGATCGTCAGGAATAAAGTCTATCTATATCTGCAGCTTGTCTGCTTGCTAATAATAATTAACGATGTAATTATTATTTTATACAATGGTGGTAGAGCTACGCAGCTGCTCCCGCAGCTGAATAGGCCAGCTCAAACCGGATAAGTACCACGACCTCAGGGAAAATCGGCATAAAGCGTAGAGTTTCGTCCGGTGAGTGAGGTGGCCGGTCGCACAACCCCTTCCCTCCCCTTCCTCCCTCTCTCACTCTAAAGATAAAAGAGATTAAATCGTAGAAGTATCGGGATGGTTTAATTTAAAAATGGAAATGTCTCGATTAATATTCCGACACGCTATCAGCAGCGTGTTTATTTTGCCCCTAACAACGGATAATATGCAAAGAGATGTCTCGCTCCACTGGTCGCGTCGTTGTCATATGGCCACATCAACCCCCTCAACGTAACGTTATTTCCACGTCTCATTTGAATAATTTGGATGAAAGGCCGACATGGACGCGCAATAAAACGCAAACACTGTTCAAAACTGTCCTGCGAAGTTGTATAATTTAACACTGAGTCATCTCAGTGACCACTGTTTTACGAGAAATTCATCGAAACGACAACTATTAAAATAATGGTCTCAGTAAAGCCTACACGAATACTTGTCTCAGTCTCCTTTTTTGAAAAAGTAAAGTGAACATCCTTTTAAATTTTAAAAATATTTTTATGAATACAAAGTTTTTTACTTTTATGTACAGACTACTAAGTAAAAAACTGTTCAAAACGTCGCAAATGTTCTCAGTTATACTTCTTTCGTTCTTGGAAATGCTTGCAAGTATTACGTCGACTAAAGTTGGAGTGAGAAATATGACGGTGTAACTTTAAAAAATTTTGTTTTTTTCTCTTGATAATAACAGTTGGCTGGTACCAAGAATTTTGTACTTTAAAGTGCATGTACAAAATAAAGTGTGAAATGCAAAATTTGTCTCAAAGACCAATTATAAAATGACATCAAAGAAACGTTGCAGACATATTATAAATTTGAGAGTGTTAGTTTTTTGTTGTTTCGTTGTCCTTTATGCAATTAAGCAACATGTCAGTATTATTTTGGGCTTATATGTAGTCTGTTTGATGGAGAGTGGCTGAGTATAATTTTTATACCGGCAAATTAAAAAATAAAATAAACTGAAACTAACTTATTTACAGTCACACATACCTTGGTTAGAAGCAATCTGTAGGAGTTCACCACCTGACGGTCCTGTAACAAGCAAATATGTCTATAAGTATAAATGAATACAAATATGTTAAAACCCTGTCCGACAATCTTTCACACGATTTAGATCAGCGCTCAAAGAACTGGTTGCTGATCGCTAGTCTGAGATTTGAACTGACGTGAAAATACGTCACGTACATCTCTGACAATCAGGTCACAATCACTTAAAATGCACAGACCTAAATAATTAATTCACGAAATCGGTTGAAAATACTTAGGTTTGGCCAGCTATAAACATTTAAAATCGTAATTATAATTTTATAATATTAGTTTAAAATAAAATAAAACTTAATGGGACAAGAAAGTCTCTCTTAGTTACTTGGTAATAATATCGCTTCGGTCGATTTTAATCATGGCATAATATAGCACGATACAAAACTATGCACAAATGTTTGTGCAGACATAGGTGACACTCTCATAGTCCGATGGGGTGAAAATCGCCACGACTGGAAGGAGATTAAACGCAGAGGCGATGACATTAAGCCTAACTATTAGTAAGCTATAAACCACCACTAGATGGCGACAACAACTAGTCAGGACCAATTTTTTACATCCCCATCTGTCGCTAGCATCATCTTACTTATCAAGCAATCGGGTAATCAGCCTGCAATGTCTGAATTTAAGAAAGAAATATTACAGAAAGTCATTATCGCGGGGTTTGATCCTATGATCTTCAATTTTTTAAGGGTCTGTGCCTTTACCTCTAGGCCACGGAGGCAGGTAGTTATTTTTATTATTACAGCGCGGGAATTGAGATAGTCGGTAAATTGTGTATGTTATTAAAAATTGTTGTTATGAGCGTTACGTCACAGCTTGTTTGAAATATGAGTGAGTATATGAGTGCGACTGTACGGTCTAATCAGGTAATAGGTCAAAATTACGCTGCTTCAAAGCGTACGCTCTTTAAGCACGCGAACACAAGCTGTAAGCTCGTCGGAACCCTTATTATTGCTTCATATCATGCGATTTACGTAACAACATCCAGTTATTAAAATATAACACAGCTCGTTTATCATTGACATCGATACCCTGTTATGTAATATGTTACCACGTGGAGTTTAGAAACTTTTTGATGTTGGCCTGAAAATGTTAAAAAAATTCGTTCCGTATTTACTAATAAATAATCAGAACAGTTGCTGAGACTGAAAATCTAATCATTGATTTGAATCTTCGTATTTTAAGTTGTGGGGGCGATCAATTTATGTTGTCGGGGCGGTCAATGTTCAAACATATTTTTAAGAAAGAAACACATTACATCAAGTATCTAGCAGTTAAGAGACAGTTCAGTTTATTAAAAGTGTAAAGGGTTCTTCGTGAATTTGGTGTATTTCTCTTTGCTAAAATAGTATATTCGAACCTGATCTGAACAGTTTTGTATGAAAAAAGGCGATTATTACGTGCACGGGACGCTTTAAAATTGATAACACGCGTATACCGGATTTCATAACGTATCTCTGGAGGTGCGTGATATGAAATGCAAAGCAATTTAGGCCCTACTTGAATTAAGCGCAGAGCGGTGGGATATTTTTTGGAATAGTAGAAAAATTCACGAAAAAGATTTCGATGGATAACCTAAGAGACATAACCAAAAGCAATTGTACACATCATAGTAGGTTTTGCCATTGTTTGTGGTAAATCTATAGCTATGCCAATCATGCGTTACCATTGTTCTGTTGTTGTGTGAAAGAAAGAAAACATGTTTAATATTGCAGAGAAACAAACATGTTTTCAGATTCAAAACTCTAGTAAAGATAACTTAATAAATTTGTATAATGTAGCCGATAAATCTGACGATGGTTTTAAATGTTTATCTATTAAATGCTTATTATTCCTGAATCGACTATAATTATTTACACGTTTAAATACTTCCTACGCACGTTTTCCTTTTTTTTGTTTAAGTTTGTCTATTATTTTAGTGCTTCTGCGAGAATGTTGGAAATGCAAGTACGTAGAGACCGGTGTATTATAGAGATATTTTATTGTTGCTTTACCTCAGATCAGTATAGTAACTGAGGGCCATCCAAACAACGCTTGAGAGTATAGCAGCTTTGGTTTTTCGACTTTGATGGATTGATGTTTACGCTTTTAGTTCTAGGGGCTATACAAAGCTACTTCGGAATATTGAATCTGTGGAACACAGCAGCAATCTCACGGATATTTTCAGATGAAATCACTTAATATCAATCACGTTTCCTCAAAAAATTATAAAAGTCTTTTGGTGTTTTTATTATAAATTTGTCTTTAACTTAGTAGAGTTTTGATTTTAACTTAGTAGAACAGTAATAGAGTGTGCTTATTACAAATTTTTGTCTCAAATCTATATTAATACGCGAAGAGAAAACTTTATACCCTTTTTACGGCCTATTGCGCTTACGAAGGATGATGTAATTTCTCAATGTTATAATTTATATTAAAGAGAATCTTAAATTTGTTAGCGAATTCGTTTATTGTTTACATTTATACTATCAAAGTTAAACATGTGATTATTCAAATCATAAATAGTACAGCCAATCAATAAAGTGGTCTACTCTTCAAAGAACACCACTCTTAGTCGACTTTAACTACTAGGTGCTATTCCGTCTTAAATTTTTGAATACAAGACTGTTTGTTGCTTTGTTTCATGCAAGGAGCGCCAGATCGACTTTAAGTTTTAATGCCTATAATAATTTAACTGTATTATAGTGACACGCGAAATCCAAAATTCATAAAATTTAAACTTTCAAATATCTTTTGTAAGTAAAATTTCGGCGATTAATTCACCGAACACAATGAGGTCTAACGAGTTCTAAGGAAGATGTGCCCGCTGCGCACTCAGTAATTTGTTCGAATAAAATCTTTCGAAAAGTTTCGACGGTAACGTAAGCCGCATACAGATGGCGCTGTATTATTCACGAGCCGAGCGGTTCTCCCCCAACCGTCTCTAATGCCGATTTCACTCATAACTGAGCGGGTTCCCCGCGTTCCGGGCGTGGGGGAACTTGTTTGAGATACGCACGACAAAAGTCCTAATGTGTACAAATTTTCTGTGCATAGTAGTTGTGTAGAACTGCTAAGAGTAACTTTCGCTCTTGGTTCAGTTAGCCTTTATCGCCTACTTAGTTTTCGTTGATATATTCTCGCACAAAATTTATTGCTAATGAATGAAGAGGATTTTCCGGCAAGTAGCAAAATATATAGCATGTTCTTAAATATGTTACGGTTATTTTGCTTATTTCAACCTGTGGTTAGCGTTTAACATTATATAAATTTAGAAAGAGACCCAAGTGTTCTATCAAATTTACTACACAAAGTGTCACTGACTCAAATTTATTGATCAATACTTTTTTTTATTAATTTAACTCATGTCTTTATTTGCCACGAGATATTTGTATAAAATACTAAGTTAATGTAAATAATTGAAACAGTAAATTAAAGTGCCCTATGGATGATTTTGATATAGGCTTTACAATGTACGAAATATGAATTTCCGCATGACGTCTTTAGATATTTTAGTGCATCGTCCATGTCCATACATGAATAAATAAGTAAGCGAAAGTAACTTTAACATTAGGGGGTCAAAAACCCCGGATCAATATATACGAAGTGCATGCCGTACCGAGTGCTTAGGGCACCGCAGTACCTACGTGCAAGGGTCCTGCTTCATGACTCATGAAGGGTGGCTCCCACCCTCTCGCTTTGCGTTTGGTCGATACTGCTCTTTTGTTTTCGCACTCCGCACTCAATGTTGTGTACTCGATTTGGGAACGGCACTATTTAAAATGTCCGCTGCTTTGGATTGTTCGCGTTAGTGGCACTTCTGACGCACGCGAATTGCCACCACTGTTATAATCACTGTGATCGTTTCGTATGGAACAATTAAACTTAAGTAGGAAAACGAACAAGTTTAGCGAATAGAATTAGAAATGAAACGAAATTTCTAGAAGTTGTATTTAAATGATATCGTCGTTCGCATAAAAGCTAAGCTAAATGTAGTATTTACTAAGTATAAATACGAAAGGATGTCGAGTACTTCCTAAGTCCTGATTGTATATGATTTATTCACTTCATTTTATTGAATTGAATGTGAAACAGTTTCTTTATCTTCAACTGTATTTCTAAAAACAGTTTAATCATAAAAACCAATTCCTGTGAACAATGCTGCCGCCGTTAAGTTGAAGCAATTTTTTATTTGGAGAAAAACAGCCAAACTAAAACTTGTTTTTGTCGCAGCCTATTATTTTCGATTTCATGGGCACAGTACATCAAAACTGATGGAATACTAAAGCTCGTGCAAAAAAATCTTGTTATTTTATATAAGAAAGATGAAGATGCGAAGATACAATAATATAAAATTTAACATTGTAAAATAAAAGTCAAAGTTACGGAATTACTGAGAGTATGACGGATATGAAGGGAATTACTAAAGTATGTTTATTATTATTTTTCGTTATAATATAATACAGAAAATATTTATTTATATTCCGTGAAAAAACAACCTGCAAATATAGTATGTTATGTAATAGTATGTTTTAGTGAAATTACTAAGCACTATAAAAATTAAAATTATTCTATAAAAAGTATATAAATACAATATTTTATACTTCTAGGCGATGAGCTCAGAACCAGGTTTTGATTTAAATTGTTTTCTATTCAAAGTGGTACTGTGCTGTTAAATGCAAAAAAAATTGTTAAAATAAAATTTAGCTTTTTATTAAAAAAATCATTATATCGGATTAAAAGATCTTGCATACACATGTTAAGTAAGTGTTAAAACAGCCATTTATTTCTTTCTTTAATATACAATGACATTAGATCGTAACTAACTCATAATAATCGCTACATTTGCATAGGTTAAGTATTAAGATTTTTAAGACCGAATTAAAAGTGAACTATTGGTCTGGAAAAATCTTTATTATAATAATTTATGAAATTTGAGTAATTGTCATGACTTCATGTACTATATAACTAATAATAATTAATACTTTCAGTGTAAAGTTAGTAACAGTTTTATTTATTGCTGTATGTATCTTTGCTTAGTATCTATTTGCCTCTGAACCTGATGTAACTTTAAAAGTGAACCCTTGTCGATGTAAACAATAAATCTAAAAAGTTTATTTAAATAGAATAGAGCTTAAATAATGTGCAACAATGTAAATTTTTAAAGCCAAAAACATTGTATTTTAGTTCAATTTAGGCATGTTTCAAGTATTTATGGATATCAATGCATTCACATTGATGATCGCTTTAGTTATGCATGTGTCTTTATTAAGACATTCAATTTCCCATTAGATGTGATACATAATGAGACGAATATAGGCTAAAATAAAAAAAACAACGTGTGCGTCGCGAGACGCCCAACAGAAGGCATAACCTGTCAAACTGAAGCCACACAGACTGGCGCCGTGACGCGTTACGTTACGACGGTTCACCCTCCCATAAAAAGTTATCACTCCAAAATAAAAATGTTTGTTTTGCGGCGATCACAACTGAATGATACGATGAGACGATGACTTGCTTTTTGAGCTTCGAAATCTTCTAGCAGCCACCAAGTTTCCGATTTTTAAACTTATTTTATATAAAAAATACTAACTACGTGATATTATTATTCACTTGGCTTGAAAGAAAATGCCAAAAGTTAACAGCCTTCTGTTACTACTAATATTTAGTTTCAGAAATTAAAACTATGTACACCGTACCGGTCGTTGTGCCTTTCTTATTTTAGAATGAAGTTTTCTTTTCTGTTATAGTAGTCATCAAAGAACTCCGTGGCCTAGTGGTACAGGCCCGCACTTTACAAATCAGAGGTCGTGAGTTCCAATTTTTTTTTTATGGAGTAAACTGACAAACGAGCAAGCGGTTCACCTGATGGTAAGCGATCACCGCCGCCCATGGACATTTGAAACATTACAGAACTTGCTTTTACGGTGGTAGAGCCACGCAGCTGCTCCCGCTGCCGAATGGGCTGGCTCGAACCGGATCAGTACCACGACCTTACAGAAAATCGGCGTAAAATGGAAGTGTTTTTGCTTCCGTGTTCCGTCCGGTGAGTCGGCGAAAATTCAACCTTTCAGGGAGGGACAGTTTTTTAAAGCGGGAGTGGAAGTGTACGTAAGAGTCCCTGTGACCCTGCATATATGCGTTCTAGGAAACGTCGTGGGGGTTTTAGTCGGTGCGAGTCCGACATAACCCGTCCTACCCTCTGGGAGGGTGTGTGTACTGAGGCATTTCCCCCACGTCAAACAAAAAAAAGGCTATTACGGACTGATCATCCGAATGCTTGAAAACTAAGATGACCCATGCGTTGGATGGGCATGTAAAAAGTCGGTCCCAGCCATGTCGGTTCTTGCTCCAGGATATAGTAAAAGGTTTTTGTGTATCCCTAAACAGGTGGCTATAATTGAAGTAATGCTTACCTCAGCAGACCATCCTCTGGTGCCCGCTTATCAAGCAACTCTATGATCCACGTGAGAAAATCGTGCCGATCCAGCAGACCCTCGTCTAGCATATAACGCGCGAGGCGACAGCAATAGTTCCACAGTTTGAGAGCTTGTCGCCAATCCGTGCTTTCCCCTGAGCTCAATGCTGTTCAAAAGCAGTGTATTGAAATTAGGTATAAAGGAGGTCTAAAGAATAACAGCCTTTCTTTTTAAAACAATATTTTAATGAATCAGTATTGTAAGTAACTTTCAAAGCTCTTACTTTATTTAAGTTAAAGATGAATAAAGTCATTAAATTAAAGTATTAGAAAACAGGTTTGTTGAAGTAAAAAGTAAATAATGATGTTTGCATTGCTACATCTATCAATATTTTATAATTTTTTACCAAATCAAGTCGCTTATATTATTCAGAATGAAATAAAAAATTCCAATGATATACATATAATTCAATCAATATGGGTTCTGTAGATTTATTGGAATAAATTACTCACATAAATATTCGTGTCATACTCTTTTTTTGGGCAGTTGTGTAATGACATCTAGCAGTTTCAAGTTGGTCATATTTATAGATTTATTAAATGTTGAAAATATTCTCTATACTATAAGTTTATATTATTATAATAAGGCTTAATAAATTAATACATACTGGAAGAATTTCCTGGTGAGTGCATTGAATTTGGTATAGTTGAGCTGTTAGGAGTTGAACCACCTGGTTGATTACCGGATGAATTGTGACTAGGAGTTCCTTGGCCTACAAATTAAATAAATAATTAAATATAAATATGCTAAAGCATACACTCTATCCATTAATGGTAAATACTTTAAACACCTTATGGCTAGACACATTCTGTAAAAGATCCGAGTAACAGTGCATGCATACATTTTAGGGTATCTATTGAAGCCTTATTATTATCTTTCTACCTATTTTTCATTAGAGATTCTAATAATAATAATCACATAATATGATAGGATATTCAGTATTATCAATTGTTATTTTACTTAAATGTATAACTTCAAATGTAGACTTCTTCTGAAAAGTATAAATTATTTATAATATGAATTCGGATAGAATGTAATAAATATTGGGTACCTGACTGTGAAGGTGGAGTTTTCTCAGATGGGTTGCCTGGAATCGCACTCTGATAATGTTCTGCTAACTTAGGTATTTGGTCTTTTAAAAACTTAATCAAAGTAGTTGTCCATTCTGGAATTAAAATGACACTTTTTTAATATCTGTACATGCACAATTATTGCACAACACCTTGATTTTAATAATTAAGATCAGGTTAAAAATTAAAAATAAGAAATAACATGCAAAATAATATTTATGGAAATGTAAAATGTTAGTATTTGAAAACAAATATATCTCACCTGTAGTGGGATCAGGTAATTGTCTCTTCTTGATCTTTGCCTCGGAGACAGCTACAGTATATGCTGAACTCAGCTTTATAAACCAAGCAGCTCTTGGCATCGCAACTTGATATTCGGTGAGGGTAATGAATATTTCTTCTTTCTTGTTAAAGTTTGGTGCTTTTTTAGCCAGTTGTGCTAGAGGCTTGCTGCCTGTAAATAATAAATACTTAGTTAACAAAGAACAAATAAATAAACTGAGCAAAAAAAATGGAATGATTAATACATTAAAGACCCATTTTGAATATTTCATATTGGAATAGGCATTTCAATATGATTTTTTTTCCCAGTAATCTTATTTAGTTTGATGCACAGAGTTAAATTCTCACAACAAAAATTTTTGTACTATCAAGTACCTCACATAAATAAATATTTGTTATTTGAAAAAAATCAGTAGGAAGATAAATACAATTAATGCTTGTTTCTTATACATGACTTTGTTATACCTGCTAGATCTTTAAACCATGCTTCTATTTGTGCTTTCGTCCTAGCAGTAGCTGGCCAAAAATTGTCTTTGGGATTCACTTGCTGTCTTTTTCTTCCACAATCAGGCAATGTATTAAGTTCCTCTTTCTTTGAGAGTATACTTGAGAAAAATTGTCCAATCTGTAATGTAAGTTTTTAATGGAATGATATGAATTAACAACAATTTGCTATCTGTATATAATAACTCATGTTAAGAAATTACAAACACTGCCAAATCTTTTCTACTTTAAGTAAGTAGTACTAAAGAAATTATTTGTTTCTATAAATAACAATAACTCATTTTATTACAATGGTATTTTTTGTTTTTCAGTTTCATATCACTAGAACAGTGTCCTTTCAAATATTGATTTATAATGCAGGCTTGGTATGCCAATGGTAATGGTATTATTCATTGTCATTTAGTAAAATAATACATCATCAAAATTTTAGTTTAATACCTTTGAGGCAGAGTAGTTAAAATTTCTGGCAGTGCCAAATTCATCGCTCGATTGTGGTGTAGTAGAGAAACCATGTTTAACATTAGTTGATGTAAGCTCGTCTTCTTTTTGTCGAGGTTCTTGCGGATATACATCAGGAGGACCCAAGCGAGGCCTCTTTAACGGCCGTTTTTCGTACATTATCCCCATGTTATTTGGATATGAAGACTTATCTGTAGTAACTGGAACGTAAGCTTAGTGTTAAGAGGCAGAAGTCACGTCACTACTAGATATTTGTGTAAACAATGTAGTTTCCTTTACCTTTTATATTTCATAATAAAACATTTATAATAAATATAGGCATTCTATAATTTTGGATTTCTTTAAACTAAAACAACATTGGCTACTAATAACATACACACATAACTCGAATAAACAATAAAATAAATTTGATTTTGACGTTTGTTCTTCACAGATAATAAATACACTATCTCACAGAAAGCTATACGCAGAAGCACTTCTAGTGAAGTACATCGTTATATTATCTATGTAACGTTCGATGCCATGAATGCAGTAATGCTGCAATATATATATATATTGCAATTTTATTTAACATTGCCAACAAAATATTTTCATAGCATGTTTATGGTTTATAACGGAATTCTGTATGCTTGGAGTATTTTTTTTATATATTTTTTTATATATTGTGTTATAACGTAATTTTACATACATGAATTTCACACGGACAAACGTCCAGTTCCAGACCAATTCTCTGTAGTTCATACAAATATCTGTCCCGAGTGGGAATC
>DWHQ01000767.1:0-12492 GCA_018247955.1 Eurytides marcellus marcellus | reverse complement strand
CTCAAATAATTTCTTACACACGCCCATTAAAATCTAACCTACATTCACTTTAGTAATAAAAGTGTATATTCAATTTTAAAGTAGTATGACTGTAGCCAGTTTCCGCTTGATGTGGTAATACCACATTGTCAGTTGTCACGGTGGTAGAACCAAGCGGTTGCTGCGACTACTGAATGGGCCGGCTCGAACTGGATAAGTACAAACTCGTGGTTTACAGAAAATCGGCGTAATGTGGAAGTGTTTTGCTTCCGTGTTTAGTCCGGTGAGTGAGGTAGTCGGTGACCATCACCCTCCCTCCCCTTCCTTTACCTGTCACTCCCTTCCCTCCCTCTTTCCGTTACCCTCCCGCTATCTCTTCTCCCAAAAAATCTCCCCTTCAAAGGTTGGCAACGCATTTGCAAGCTCTGGAATGTTGCAAATGTCCATGGGCGGCGGTGATCCCTTACCAACAGGTGAGCCGCTTACCCGTTTGTCAGCCTACTCCATAAAATGTTATCATTAACTAGATTTTTAATAAAGAAAAAGGGTCAAATATAATGTAATCAAAGTAGTATATAAAATTTATTTAAAACAATTGTATAAATTTGCTCTGCAACAAAAACAATGAGGTAAACCACAGAGAAAATTCCAATATATATCAGCTTGATTCTTACTTAGAGGGCCAAAATAAGTACATACGGCCTACGTGTATATTAACGTTTTTTTACAAGCGGCTTCTGTGAAAACATGAAATCAAATTAGAGGATCCCACAATTTTGTGTCCCGTTCGAGGTCCAGATAGTAATAAATTCAAACAATAGTAGTTGGAGAGACGACCAATACTGAAACGAGTGGATCTCTTTTTCGTGCGTTAAAATTTAACATGAGTAAAAAGGGATTAAAATAACAATAGATAACAAATTGATAAAACGCATGACAAAGTTGTGAAATTTACCAGACTTGAGCATATTATTACGTGCCCAAATATTATGTAAGCGATAATTATGTCAAAAGTTAGTTTTTAATATAATGGCATCTAATATCTGATGGCTAATGGCGCGTTGACCTGCCATATTGTAAAACTAGTACATAATTCTGGTTGTGCATCGTCTCTATGACTTAACAATGCCAACGTTTCTAGCGACATCTGCAAACGCGTCCACAGCACGTTTCACATCGTCTGGCGTGTGTGCAGCGCTCAATTGAACACGAACTCGGGCGCCACCTTTTGGTACAACCGGGTAACTGAATGCCACCACGTATATGCCGCGCTCTGGAAATTAAATTTTTAATGTCATATCCTGCTATAGGATAAATAACTTTGAATAATATTGACGTGATAACTTTATATGGGAGGGCAAACCGCTTCATATATAACGCGTAACGGCGTCTGTCTGTCTGGCTTCAGTTGACAGTTATCACTTCTACGTTTTTTACGATTATATAACAAAAACGTACGTTTTGTTATATAATATATAATTGATTGCTTACAGCTCATTTGGTTAACAGTCAAGTGTTATTTGGCCACTTATAAATTTTCTTCAGTTAAATTGAATCGTATAAAAATTCTAGACGTTGAATCTTGTGACTTTTGGTTTTTATTCTTTGTAGGAATAATCCATGCAAAAAAGTGAAGGGAATATATTTAATGGCAGCTTTTTTATTTTTGGCACAACTTAATAATTCCAAAAGGATAGTAATAGAAGGAAAATTTTGAGTAAAATGAAGGTAAGAAAGAAGTAAGGGAGGGAGGTCGAGAAATATTGAGATCAAATGAAGAATTGCTTGAAACGACGTAATGTATTAATAAGTCTGACAAAGACTTGTCCTACATCCATGAAATTAAAGCCATGATCGAGATATAAGTGATATAAAAACAGAAATGGCAACTTACGCAACATCCCGGCTGCTAGATCCACGGCAAGTGGGGCTTCGCCTACCATCACGGGGCAGATTGGGTGGTCATCACCGGCGACCGTCAGCCCGGCAGATTGTAACCCCGTGCGGAACGCCCGAGTGTTTTCTCTCAGACGTTGCCGTAGCTCGCTGCTATTTTCGACTAGGTCCAATGACTGAAACAGTAAAGAGCAATCCAATTTATTAAGAATGATAAATGTCTTCAAGTCTTATTTAATTTGGTTATTGTTTTGTTTTATAGACTAAATCCGTTTTTAGGACTATATTGTACGGAACAATTGAATACTTAGGTTTGTTTACCTCACTGCGTCAGCAAGAGGAGGATTACGTTTTTGACTTATATTCATGTTTGTATTATTCTTTTTTCACTCGTCGAAAGTAAACGGATTATCTATTTTTTAGAAATCATGCGTCCTAAGATACGTTTCACTGAAGTGCATTTCAATAGAGTTATGGAAAATTAAAAATTGCAGATTTTAGGAGCCAAAGAGATTAAAAAAAAATTATGTAACATTTTCTTACAGCATTCTTTAATTTTTTATATAGTAGTCATTAACTTCATTAATACAACTATTTTAGACATTCTCATGTAACAACCCTAATAATGATGCTTTTAGTTTCGTAAACTATTTTATCTATTATTGAAGCTAAAAGGTCACCCAATTGAACAAACAATAGCATTCTGTACTAACCTTTAGTGAAGCGGCGACTACGGGAGGAGGTGGTGCGTTAGAGAAGAGGTAAGGTCTGGACACATTTCTAAGCAATGTAACCAGCTCCTTAGGCCCCGTGGTGTACCCGCCTGCCGCGCCGCTCACCGCTTTTCCTAGCGTCGAGCAGATTATATCCGCAGCGCCCATTACACCGCAGTATTCTTCTGTTCCCCTGGTATATATTAGGAATGTCATAAGTAAAATTAAAATAGTTTTATTATTATTATTGTCTTGTCAATGCAATTTTTTTTTTATTATCGTTCAATAAATCTAGTCCAAAACACACGCAGTGCAATTTTCTGTTACCCTGGCACTGGGTGATTTTTTGTCTCTCACGACACAGTATTGTGTGTTTCCTTGTAATAAATATTTGTGATCACAAATTTCATTTGTTTGATAGCCCTAATGTTAGAGATATGACAGAAGTGTGGAAAACATAATTTTACATTTTCCACAATTTTATGTGATTTGCATTGTTTTATCTCGATGCCTTTTTGCCTTTCAGCATGCTTGGCGGTAAAATAACCAGTATTGCAGTGGAACAATACCAAGCAGATTCTGCAGAGTTCTACTACTTAAAAATCTAGTCTTATTTCTTTAGTAAGGTCTGAACCTTAAAGAGCGAGGGTGTAAAATATTGAAATACATTTTAAGGGGGTCGATTAATAATTACCGTCCCGTATCACCGAAGAAGCCGGTGGCGTGACTATCATCCACCGCTAATAGCGCTCTGTATTTGTCAGCTAGGTCTCGGAGGCCCTTTATGGGTGCGACGGTGCCGTCCATGGAAAAAACGCCGTCCGTTACAATCAGCTTCAACCTTGCTTCGCTATGCGCCAGCAGATGCTCCAATTCTAATAATGGAAGAGTGGAAATATTAAATAAAACTGTTATAATGTTTGTTTTATTGTAAGTACTTTATGACAACACGAGCAAACGACCTGGTAGAAAACGAGGAATGTTGAGAAGTAACAGCTCAAAATTAAGCTCGAATCTGCGCTACGCTGCCACCATTATAAGTTTTACTGTGGTAGAACTTAGTTTATAGGACAGTCTTAGCGCGCTGAGGGTCCCACCACTACTAGAGTTTTACCACTATGTAATTTTACCATTATGAAGCTACTAAGCTATTTATGAAAAGGAATGTATTATAATTAATATTAAAATTTTATAGTGTCACTAATCAAAATTCTTTTGATTAGTGACACTAAATAATATGAAATATAAGCTTTATACAATATATCAAAAGGAATATTAATCATTATCAGTTAATATTTATAATTTTTACCTTTTTTTAATTTTGAAAGTTGAAAAAAATTCTTGAAGTTTGAAACCGGTATAATTTCGATTTTTTTTTTTAATTAAACCAGTTCTTCTTCAAAGATTCAGCTTAAAAAAATCATAAATAATAAACTTTTAGGTCTCGGATCATAACTTCATTTCAATAACCTGTTCAGTTCAAATACAACAACTGTCCTTCCAGCATAAATATTATAAATTACGAATATGTTCATGATCATTTATATGTTTATTTATTAGAGATTAATTTGTACCATTTAGATCTCTGTGTGGATACCGGAATTTTTGCGCTTTGCACAGGCGAATGCCGTCTATTATGGACGCGTGGTTCAACGCGTCGGAGAACACGGCGTCTTCGGGGGTCAGCATGGACTCGAATAGTCCAGCATTAGCGTCGAAACACGACCCGTAGAGGATTGTGTCCTCACGGCCGTGGAATTGGGAAAGGCGTTGTTCGAGCTCCTGTAAACGTAAGCGATTTGCAAAAAAGGATGGCGAAAACTGTACATACTACATTTAGCAGTAAATTTAAACTGCCTGATTCGTTATTATAATGTTTTCAGATGGCAGTGCCACCGCAGCGACCAACAATGTATCATTCGAGCGAAAAATTCGGGCATGCAACGGCGCATATCGAGCATGTTGAAACGCATCTTGTTTCATTGAACGTTGTTAGTCCGCTTAAGGTGAACGCACACTTATCCGAGTCGAAGAGTCGAACGAAACGAATTTTAGAATTCTGTATATGAAATCTCGCACATTTCCCCGCGTCGAATCTTCTGACGATTAAAAATTCGTTTAGTTCGACTCGTTCGAAGCGTTAGATTCGGATAAGTGCGCGTTCACCTTTACGGAGATTCCTCACGCAACTTTGATATATTTCTCACTTCATTTATGCCATGGACCTTTCTACTTCCAAGCGGAAACGTAATGTTTTTACGATGGAAAAGTTGAAATCCTGTTGAAGTGAGATAAGGTCGAAACTAACGCAAGTCTACCGCATCTTTATGGTGTGGGTGTCTATAATCTCATCCCAAAAGACCTACGTTTCGATTTAGCGAACTTTTGTGTATCCGAACTAGACTCGGTCCCAATTGGTTCAAATAATCGAGGTTCTATCGTATAGTTTTTTTTTTCTTTTATATGACTCTTATTGTAGGTTCGCTTTAATATACTTTGTGTAGAGATTCTTCACAAATATTTGAATATATCACCTATTCACAAACGCAAGAAATATTTCATATCTTATTCTATCTAAGTGGAGAAAAGCCTGGACCTTAGATTTTTTGCCAACCATAGTGCTTAAGTTAAATCGTTATATGTTAATTTAATACTTCTTTGTTACTAGCTATGATCGATTTCAATATTTAGAACAGGCAATAAATTTAACACTTCTTCAAGTCATATCTAAATCACTACATAGTCGGATGTTTCCGTTTTTCTTAAGAGCATCATTTTTATTATATATAATCATCATACAAACATCAATCAGGTTATTTTTATTTTTTCTTTTTATTATTATTTTAATTTTTTGGGATTGTCTCGATTGATGACTGCTTTCATTGATTCTTTTTTCGGCCTCGATGTTGCCGACCAATTAAAACTATACAAGCTGCTTCATATTTTAGAAAAATGTGTAAGTTATAAATTTAAGTTTCTCTTCGCATACCTTATGTATGACTTGGGTCCCGCATATAAATCTGACGGAGCTAAGACCGGCGCCATATTTCTTCAAACCCTCACGGGCTGCTTCTACCACTTCTGGATGATTCTGTGGAGATCCAAGAAATTGAAATCACCAAGAACAACCTTATCATATTTAGCTGAGTATTTGAGGTGTTTTTTTTTTTCAATGTTATTTCAACTTACAGATAAACCCAGGTAGTTGTTTGCACAGAAATTTAAAAAATCACCCTCCGCGCCTTTTACTTTCACCTGAAAACGAAATTTTCGAATTGTTATCTTAAATATCATATCAATACAATACAGATGTGCTCTGATTTACTTGAATAAAAATTGCACATTAGTTCAGATGCTATCACTATCGCTGACCTGTTTAAGTAAAAGGATTTGTATTGAATGATTTTTAACTAAAACATTAAAAATATACAATATTTACCTCGAAGCCTTGCCCATAATAACACAAAGCCACTTAGTGTCTTGAACTAACTAAACAATTCTAAAGTTCCGCATGATCTTAGCTTTGCTTATTTAATGTATGATTGTGTGCTCAATATTTATCTGAAATATTTATCTGTAATCATTTAGGATAATACCTGTGGTCTGTCGCCTTAAATTAACTAACAGGTTATAAGAGAATTCAAATAGAAAAGCAAATCAATCAAATTCTTCTTCAATATATAATAACTAAATATTGTAAAAACCGGTATGCTATATGCTACCTTATCTATCACAGCAATGTTAAAATTTTCATTTACTAGAACTTGTGTTATTTATTAAAAAAATATAGATGAATTTGGAGCTTTACAATATAAAAATACCATCAAAAAGTAATGTTGTATATTATAGAAACAAAACTGTATGGAAAATGTTTCATTTGCAAGAACGTTGAAAGGTTAGACGTAATGCTGAGCAGTAAAATATGTTATAAAGAGAGCTTGAGATAAGATTACGTTCAAAACTGTAAACTGTGTTCGTGTTAAAAACAAATTAAGTAATAATAACTATTTTACTTATACGAAGCTTGCGCCTTAAAATATATTGAAAGGGGATTTTAGTTTAACCTGAAATGTATGTATATATTACATCATAAATGATATTAAAAAGGCTTGATATAATGATATGGCATTATGTACCAGTACAGAATAATCTACGGCAAACAATGGATATCTTCGAGAGTAGATAAGAAACTCATTAATTATTTTGCTATACAGAGACGGCGTAAGATCACCTTTCTCCTTTTTTAGTTTCTTAGAAAAAATTAAGAAACTTGATTATGCCATGCCGAGTTCTATTTTGGTACAGAATTTATAACATGAACCTATGAAGTCATATACTATGAAATAATATAATAATACCTTAGTGTCCTGGGGAGAGCTCAAAACTCTCTCATGTTTCCAGGTCTTTGCCTTTTTTATTTCCTGCAATCTATCCTCTAATACTTCACGCAGTCTGGCAACTCCAGGTCGTTCCTTCGTTCTTAGGTCATGCAACTTTCTTACTTGCTGATTGTTGTACACTAAACAAAAATTAAGACATTTAACAGGCATTTAAGTTAAAAGTCGATAACAGAAATTGCAATAATATGAAAAGATACTTTTTACGTATTACACAAAAACCATTTAACAACCGAGCCAAAAAATTCGAATATCGTTAAGTAATAAGTTATTAATATTACATAGAAAACGCAGTAATAACCTGTTAGGAATAAATTATAAACATAACAGAATATTTTTTTTTGCGTTTTTATTCATGTTACCTACTAATCAAACTTTGTTGCTTACGTAATCTTTGTGTTTATATTATCTAACCGGCATTTTGAATTATAGAGTTTACACCAAGTGTTTATATTATGCCGTATTATGAAGAACCGAGGTTTATTTTTAACCAAGACATCGTTGCGAAGTAAAAATATGGCACGTACTTAGACAACAAAAGGTTGTTCGTTGAATGGATGTTAAAGGTAAATGTTAAGAAAACCTTCGAGAAGTCCTTGGTGAGACAACATAAATGGGCCAATGGACTAAATAAATTCGCGACAGAACAACCGACTGTATAAATAACCACGAACCGAGTTTTATTGTAATTGTTCTCATTTGCATTAAACCACTAAGATCTTTCTCAAGGATAGAACTATTCACACAAATTCACAACTTGGACAGCTAGCCGGCCGTATATCTTACATTCACTAAAATAAATAATGAGTACATTGAAGAGATCTTAACCTTGTTTTTTCGATCACAGTTGATGGTTAAAGTGTTGATACTTATAAAGCTGTAAGCAATAAACTGCTTTAGAAAATAAAAAAAAATCACCTGCGCGCAGGAGTTGCGAGCGAGCCGCCATCGCGTCGAATGAGTCGCTGACGCGAGCTCTGTAGGCGCGCCGCGGGCGAACGCTCTCTGGTGTTTAAGCAGACCCGTCATGCAGGTTTCAGATTACGTATCAAACCGTAATAAGGACGATGCGGGACAAAAACAAAACCGCGTAAACATGTTGTTTAATCATAGTTTTATTCGTGGACAGACTAAAAGCTTTTATTTTGTAACACTACATGGAAAAATACCAGTATAAATGAACTTCAATCTTCGGGCTCCAACCCCATAGGATTTTTAATATCAGATTTCATTAAGTCTTCTCAATGTTGAAACATAAATTGTTTTAAATCTTACTGTTTATGATCGCTATAAGCTTACGCATGCCTACGTTAATATGTGCCGCATGAATGTGTTAAATGTTTGGCAATACGCTCTTATCTCTTTAAGTCAATATCATCCACACCTCTAGATGACATCTGCAGGCAAACGAGTTCCAAAGAAGAACTTTTATCCTTTTCGATATCCACGTTACTATATCGATCTGAAGTGTCCTCGTGATCCGTGATCCAGATATAACATTGTCGCACCATATCATTGAAGACATATTCAAGAAATGTTGGTTAGTTTAAAAAAATTACATTGTCACCGTCCGATGTTTAAAAAAATCCGTTACAATATGTATAAAAATTAGTATTAATAAAATTAGTTATTATTTTCTGTAGAAAGAGCTCCTGGTCTATCGATTGTACCAAAATTTATCTTATGAATAATCTCTCGATACACTCGCATCTGTTGTCAGAAAAAATCACTCGTTAAATGTTACATTTTCTCTTTCAAAGCAAACGACCCATCTAGACAGTCTCCGCATAGATTTTTCAAGGTTTTAAACATTTTGATAACAAGAACAACATTAATACTTAATCATTGAGAGGTTTAGTTAAACTAACACAAACGTTTTAGGTGCAAAATTAAAATAAATAGTATAAAATAAAATCTCACATAAAAATATAAAATATATCACCGCTTTTATAAACTCATTCCTGTAAAACATGATTCGCAAGGCTTTTGAAACAAAGAAATATCCAAATTTCAATATAGACCAACAGCTTGCGATCCTGATCTACAGTAAAACTTTTAGACCTGAGCACATGACTGAAGGACTTCAAACTAAAGCTTATAGCTTGTGTGTAAACCGTGCAAAAATTTAAAATTTTCTAACTTTCGGTGATGACTCCAGTAGTTCGAACACCTTTGGCCTTTCTGACAAAATGAATGCTACAGAGTATCCATGAGAAACTTTGTAACAAAAGTAATTTGATTTTGATTTGATTCTTGCTTTTTATATTAAAAATGCATTAATGTGTTGGTAAAGGTTACGTGTTCGTTTAACTTTCTTTAGCTTAATTTTAACAGGAATCCATGTTAAATTTATTTTATAGAATTAGTGGTGATTATATTGGAAATTTAAATGAATAGTATTATAAATGCATCTTATTTCTTGTTTTTCATTGCAACAACTTCAATATATTAGTCTTCGTTTGCCATAAATATAATTTGCAATCTATCGATATGAATAATTGTAAAATAAGTTTGGCCCTGAGTTCCTCCTTCTAAAATATTAGGCAAATTAACCTATTTCTTTTTATAAGATATATTGGACAATGCAATGCAAAATCTCGTAATTCTAATGATAATACCATTATTTCGATAAGTTATATAGCTCTTATTAGCGGTTGAGACAGTTATATACTGTAAATAGAAAATCGATTTGCAAGAAACTATCAAAGAAGGTAAAAGGTGTAAGTAAGACTTAATAAAAATATTTTGTTAACAAAATTGTTATACGTGTTTCAGTTGCTTTAGTTATAAATTTTAATAACACAAACTTATATTTAATATTAATTCAATATCTCTTATTTTTCAACGAAAAAAACAAAAAGAAAAATTTGCCATTTGAGCAGCGGTAATATCTGACAAATTCTACAGCAAATATACATATTGCTATGTACATTAAAAATTTAGAGAACTTTGTGTATGAAACTTGTATTTTAAGGCTTTTGGTCCGCCTGTTGGCAGTACCTATGCCAGTTAAGTCATTTATCAAATTTTCCGATAAAAACCTGACCGCCTATTACTCCACTACCAGCAAGGTTGCAGTTGTGTTAAAAGAAAATTGACTGCATTATTACCCCAGGCACAAATTCAAACTTTATTAAATAACTTTCTACTTTTTCTTCTAAAGAAGAACAATACTATAGTCAGTACAACATGAAATATTTTAATAACAGGCCTTGACGCGTCTTTAATTTACAGCTTATACATATATATGTCCTACTGCTGGGCAAAGGTTTTTTCTGTTTCGCAGGTAGACCGCAATGCAGCCTTAGGGTGGATTGGTTGACTCTATGCAAGTTTCCTAAAGATGTAAATTGATGACGTAAATTGATTATAATCGGTTAATTCATAGCTTTTTATTTACTTTTTAGTAGGCCTCACAATGCGTTGTTTTATCAGTGTCTATTTATTTTAAAAACATATGTATGCATACCAGTTAGAGCTAGGCGTAGAGATACACTATATTATAACCCATCATGACGAGCGCACTGCAAAGCCAGGAGGTCTTTTATACAACTTAATTGTTTCGAAACAGTAATTGGTCCTGCTATTTTTTTATGATAACCTGTTGACACAGGTATTAAATTATCAAACATTATTTATCATTAATATATGAGATATTCAAATTACTTTGGTTACAATCATTATAAAATATGATCCAATTTTTATGAAATAGGATTTAAGTCCACCACGTATCTCTTGCAGTCACCTCATACATGAAAGAAAATAGTTAAGAAATAAAAGAAATTTGTTACCGCCTGTTAAAGGCAAATCAAAATGTAAACAACAAGACGGTATCAAACATACTGATATCGTGAGTAAAACTTATAATATTAGTATTTTTGATACGTTGGCAACCATGCAAAGTAACGTCATTGTCATGCAAAAGCGCATTAAAAGAATATTATATTCTTTACTAAACAGCTGAAGAGAATCGGCCATCTATTTACCTTATATCACTGTTATAGTAGTGCTGGCTTCTATAACATTATGAAACAGTTTGGTGCTAAAATGCTATTATGAGTAACACTTTTTGTAAATCTTACTACAGCGAGCCTTTAGGTGTGCTATAACTTTTTATAAATATGACGGAAAACACATTCAGGGCTACTTTGTTTTCTTATTTTTTTTTAAACGCTGTCCTCATTGTAAAATAGAAATATCTTGTATTACAAGGGCTTTTATATACATAAATTTCACACAGATAAACGCCCAGATCCGGAACAGTTATTTGTAGTTCGTACGGATATTTGCCCCGGGTTGAAATCGAACCCACGACCTGTGACGCCGAAGCAAACGGCTTAGCAACTGGACCAATCGTATCATTAGCTATCATCTTAACTTTATAATGGTAGCTCTGCCTCCGTAACAGTGGACCGTGTGTGCTCAGGCTCATTTTATCCACGCGCTAGTGTTCGTCAAGGGTGTATTCTGTCGCCACTTCTCTTTAATATCTATACTGTACACATCTGTAGTACTGTACACATAGTTCTGGAAGATTGGACTGACGGAGAGCCTATAAGAGAAAAGAATATTTGCAATCTTCGATATGCCGATGATACAACTCTCTTCGCGACTACGGAAGAAAAAATCGAAGAACTTCTTACTCGCGTAGAGAATGTCAGCATAGAGTTCGGTCTTAAAATAAATAGACAAAAAATGATGGTTACGATTGTTGACAGGAAGCAAAACAATATACCCCATAAGACTACAATTACAAACTTCGAACGGAAACTTGGCTCTTTAATAAGTAATCAAGGTGGTTTTGAAGACTAGGTAAAGCGGCGTAGCGTTATCATCGGCCATGGATAGATTATCCAAGGTATGGAGGGATCGTAACGTCACTAAAGCCGCCAAAATACGTCTTGTAAGGGCTCCAGTATTCCCCATATTTTTATATGGCGCAGAAACATGGACCATAAAATCCAGGGACTGTCAGTGAATTGACGCATTAGAGATGTGGTGCTGGAGACGGATGTTGCGTATACCGTCCATCGATGGCAAAGACAAACGTCTCTATTCCTTATGAGCTGAACAACAGAATCTTAAGATATTTTGGCCATATAACGCGCCGTGAGGACGCTATGGAACGCTTGGTTGTGCAAGGTAGAGTAGATGGAGCCAGATTACGAGGAAGATCACCGGTGCGCTGGGCTGACCAGATCAAGGCCCTTAACCAACATGTCGGTCAATGAAAATGCCCGCCAAGCATCTGTCCACGACAAATGGAGGACTGTTGTATTGCGCGCCTGCAAACAATATGCTTGACCACGACTGCTCTGCCAAGAGTATACGAATAAGAAGAAGAAGAAAATACTTCTTCTTTGCAACAAGTTTTTATGTAGAAGTTTTTTACTATTATTCTTAATTGTCTTGCATTGGTGTTAATCTTCAATAATTTGGTATTATACTTATATATTTTTTTTATAAAAATATTCTCTTTATATTTATTTCAAAAATTAGATTTTTTA
>DWHQ01000766.1:0-12493 GCA_018247955.1 Eurytides marcellus marcellus | reverse complement strand
CCCAATATTCCACTACTTCGACTATGCACCACTTTCTCTATACTTAATTTCTTCTTCGAACTCACTTCTTCACTCTCCCTCCCTCTTTTAAAAATCCCCCCCTTAAAGGCTGGCAACGCATTTGCCAGTTCTGTAATGTTGCAAATGTCCGTAGGCTTGCCCGTTTGTCAGGCTGCTCCATAAAAAAGCCACGGTAACCAAAAATAAGTATTCTCACTAATTTAATACGAATAGAAATAGATTTGTATTTAAAAGGACATAGGCTTATCTTAGTTTGCATATCGTGTCAAAATTATGGCAAAACGGAAAAATGCTAGAAACTTCGCTTGGCTACGTGATCGAAGCAGCCGGCTAGATCCAGTTTTGTAATAAATACGAAAATCTGTGATAAGTTTGCTATTTTAATGAGTGAGATTTTTGTTTATTCTGGTTTCGAACTAAAGATAGGTTTGAATGTATAATAGTGTTGTAATATATGTATAATGTATAAGAAGTCTTTGTTTATTTAAAAAAAAAAACGCTGCCTTCATTGTAAGACAGAAATGGCTTGTGTTACAAGAGCTAATACATACATGAATTTCATACGGACGAACATCCAACTTCAGAACAATCGTCGTTCGTACAAATATTTGTCCCGGGTGGGAATCGAACCCACGACCCATGCCACGTCAAACGGAAAAAATTACAAAAAATGCTCAAATGTAGTTTATACGATGGGGTCTATAACGACTCGTTTGGTGCAGTTGAACCACAGACACACCCTAGACAATTATTTGAACTAACTACAGATATTATTTGTACTAACTACAGATATTGTTCCCGATCTGGGCGTTCGTTCGTGTGAAATTTATGCATGTAAAAGGCCCTTATAACACAAGATATTTCTATCTTACAACGAGGATAGCGTTATTTTAAAAGAATTAAAAATATATACAAAACACGTTTACGCTCAATTTTTTCATACAAAATATTTCCGAGGATTCTGCTGGACAGATTTGATTACTTTTATCAACAATGGGTGCAACAAACTGCGACACGCAAGCCGTAAAGTTTTACGATCACATCTGATAACGTACACCAAAATTAGGTAATTCCATTATTTGATAGATTTAGCTATGTTTTCTTCATCAGCTTGTATAGTATATTACATAATGGCACGTGATATTCGTTGCTATTTTTATATATAAAGGTAGTACTCCCTAATTATTCCACTAAGAAGTGAGTGAGGTGGCCAGTGACCCATCCCCTCTCCCTTCCTTCCCCCAACCCCTTCCTACTCCATTCTCCCCCTTCGTCCCTCCAGCCTCCTCTCTCCCCTTTCCTCTGTCTCATTCCTCCTGCTTCCCTCTTCACTTAAAATTTCCCACTTTAAAGGCTGGCAACGTATTTGCGTTTTGTAATGTTGCAAATGTCCATAGGCAGCGGTGATCACTTATCATCAGGTGAGCTGCTTGCGCATTTGCCCACCTACACTATAAAAAAGCTAACATTATCTTAATGCCTATAGCAATATCTTAAAGGATAGGTATTCTTTTAAAATCAACATATAATTATTCAAATAGGTCTTTTTAGCACTTTTGATCGTAATATCGTAATTTTTAGATCTCAGTTCGTGAGGAAGCTACCACCGGCTCGTAATGTAGTTCCGCTGAGACGAGCCGGTGAGAAACTCAACAGTTGCTGTTTTAAAAATACCGTTACAATACGCCTTAATACAATAATAGCTATCCCACATACGAGTAATTAACTAAATTCATCAGTATAATAAGAACTGGATGTACATTTTTATTTGTTTAACATATGTATGTCACATAACTCTCACGCATTATTTTGGCGTCTAATGTTACATATTATAAATAAATAATGTTATAAATACTGTGATCACCGGCCATTTACACAAGGTAAACAAACAAATAACGTTTATGAAAGGACGTTACAAAGACTAATAATTTATCTAATTATCATTAGGTTAAGTATACGTGTTCATTTCAATGCTATGATATAACATTTACGACCTACGTCTTTGTAGTTCGTTATTTTGCGTAAATCTCATAAATTAGGTAAAGCGTAAATCAGGTACCGTCACTAAGTCTCATAAATAGAAATAAAACGTCAAGCAGAATTACAAACAAGCACGTAATAACACCTGTATAAGTTTAATCCGGTTTAATTTTCCTAGCAGTTCTATCAATTTTTTTTATAAATATTGTAAGTGAAACTTTTAAAAATATATTCTTCTTCCGTGCTAGCTCAGTGTCCGGGCGCTCGCTTTTAATTCAATATACTCGAGCAACCTGAGTTCAAATCCCGGTGGCACCAAAAAAATTGTTAATTTATAATTACCAATTTTAAGTGCTGATTTACCACTCAACGGTAACACATCGTGAGGAAACCTGCACATTTAAAGAATAAGAATATTTCTTAAATATGTGAAGTCAATCCGCAGTGGGGACGCGTGGCGGTCTGTGCCCTTATACCCTCTGTATAGAGCACGTGTCCAGCAATGGGACATATATCAGTTGTGAATGGGGATGAAACGATACGACGATAGACGACAAGTACTTACTCGATACTTTTCTTTCGATACCAAGTATTTTTGGTATCGATACTTTGCAACCAAGTACCAAGTAGGTATCGGTCAAAAATACTTGTATCGCTACAACCGAGTACCAAGTAGGTAACGGTCAAAAATACTCGTATCGCTATGTCAGTGTCACAATTTTATTCTATTCCGTTAACAATAAGGCTATAATAACCAATTATTTATGTTGATACAACTGTTTGAATGCATCTTTTACATGCAATTAAATAGAGAAATTTCGAACGCAGACTAGTTTTGCGTTCATTAAGTATTGTTGGTACTTCTGTCCCCTGCGAAAGACTGTTTTCTAAAGCTGGTGCGACAGTTACTGTGTCTAGAATTCGCCTAACTGGAAAACATTTTGAAAAACTATTATTTTTGGGAACATTTACAAACACATACTGTTTTCATAACCCCCTTTTTGTACAAAATATAATTATGAATAAACAACATTACCACTTTTTTTTTGTTTGTATTTATTCAAGATTCTACATAAAAATATATATACAAGTAGGTATCGATACTTTTCAGTCGATATCGAGTAAGTATCGAGTAAAAGTATCGACACTTTGATTGTATCCTTTCATCCCTAACTATACCGCGCATATTCGTAATATAATCTGTTATCTCACAACGTTACGGCCCATAAAGTTTCGATTCAATTCAAAAAGTACTTATCGAACTGTCATAAAAACTAAATAGGCGGGAAAAGATTGTTTTCTTTTATGACAAGAGATACGAGTGTTATCTGGTCTCTAGGCTATTTGTTGCCTATTATTATTATCTTAGATCTACCACATGGCCTATTTAAACTAAAATTAAAAACATTTCGTTGCATAAAGCCTATTACACTGTTCAGGACTTTCTGGTAGATCAAAATGCATGGTACTTGATTGACTCGTATATGGTATGGGTGCTATATCTTGGACGAAGCCCATTTTATAATTAAACATAGATATTTGCTCATGAACACAGCCTTTCAAAATTTTAAAGGTAAGGTAAAATTGAGATAGGCCGAGAGGCAGGCTGTTTTGGTTTGAGACGTTTTAGGAAGCGGTCGTACTTATGTTTCTTTTCAGAGTTGGGCACCGTCCGGAGTTAAAAACTAATTTATGCGCGACCGCAGGGAGTATATGATAAATTATATTGATTATCATGGACCTACTTATGTCATCGCAACCTACAAGTCTAGAGGTGATGGTTTGTTTTGGTTAACTGAAAAATTGGAATGAGGAAATTCCATGTTAGCAATATTTACTAGATAGAAAAAATAAATTCTAAAAGATAAATATTTTTCCTTTAAATTTTTATCAAATAGCTTATTTTGATCGTTCTAAAGTGAATGAAATAGTCTAAAAACTGATAAATTTTCATTTTGTAGACCACGTTAAATCATATGTTTCAGGTGATCTTTGAAAAGCTGCCTCCAATATCTAGATTTATCTCTATTTTGTCTATATCAGCATAAATGTTTTACCAAATAGTGATCTCATTACGTAGTTAGTAGTAGAACATAGTTCAGGCTCTTATGGTCAAATACTACAATTATTATATGACAAATTATGTATTTCTTTTATGTGATATTCATGATTTACCCAATCCTGTGTTGGACGACACTAACAATATTTAACGTAAACAATGAATATTTTGCCAAAATACATTTAATGTAAATATTTGTAACAAAAGTATTTACATCATAGCCTATTCAATCCCCTCCATATAAGCTGTCATTGTAAGAAGTTTGTCCTCCCATAATAAAACATAGATATGTCTAAACAATGAAACTTACCCTTTATAGAAGACTTTATAATTACTATATACAGATACAAGTTGTTGGAGAATTTCCGGTCAAACGTTGACTTTTAGAGCAGCCTGTATATGTAAACTATTGTATTGAAAATATAAATTCTGTGTAGATGTGACTTCAATTTCAAATCGTTATCCATGAAAGAACAATGTATTTACATAAAATCTTGTAAAAAATTCTTTGCATATATATTTTCAATTAAGATTACTTGAATTAATGCTATATTTACCTTCATCGGTTGATTACAACATTATCTTTACACATTTCACAAGTATTTTCTCTCTAACAATAACCAATTTCACATAAGTGTCCGACAGTAGCACTCTCTAGCGATCGACCACTCGGCGTGGTCGAAATCGACCATAATGAGTTTTCTTTATTCATTGAATAATATAGTTTGTTTGACTGTGACATTTATGATTTGACATTACATGTGTTAGACATTAATATAAACGTAAACAATGAATGTATTAGCTATTCTAATTTAATATATTCCTTTTATTTATAACAGGAAATCCCGCAAACCTCTTTACCGTTTTATTTCATAGTCCTCTATGAGCACAATAAACTTTAAAACTGGTACAGTTTTCTCTTCAAGCATTAATAACACATTACACAACACGCAAGTTAATTACGCAGACAAAAATGTCAATGGACAATATATTTTAATATATCACAATCGGTACTATCACAATTCGATCAAAATACACCCGAAGTGTGTTCAAAGATAAAATAAAATTATCATATTAAGCTTAAATCTATAAAACAGTCTTCTCTCTTGAGGTACAATAAATAAAACACGGTCATCGTCTTCTATCATTTAGTCAAATGCGCTTAAAACTAAATGACAATCTCTCTTGCGTACACAAATATGGCGACGCCGTGACGAATGGGTGGTTTGAGAACGAAGCGACGTCCTCGGGACCGGATCAGTTGTTCTCACATCTATTCTATTCTATTCATCACTTCTTCACAACTCTATATAATACACAGACACTTGAAGGGGAAGTTGTGATAATGGGTTCAGATCAGGACCCCGAGGAATGGTACCTCTAATAATTTGAATGGAGTCCCTTCAGAATCTGTCACAAAATATCCATATCGAGTCGGACATCAAACATGTTTATTATGCACGTATATAGTTTCACTTCACAGTATCGACGAAGGGAAAGAACAAGGGCATAGAGCTATTCGATTCAGTTTCAGGTGAGAGGCTTTTTAGTTGAGCACATTTAACTCCGCCAAAGTCGCGTGGAATGGAGAAGCAGCCGCAGAGAGTGTGTTCGTTGAAGGAGAGAATTTCCCACTTTGACCAGGTCATAGACCATGTAATAATACAATTTTATCTTGTGTCTATTGGTCCAGGAGTCAGAAACTGAAAACTGTGATAAATTTTCTGGGATCACTGCCCATAAAATGGGAGAATTAGTGTTTAGAATTAGTAGAGTTATATGGAATACAGTCATAGACCATTAAAAGGTTGTTACTGTACTAAGTATATAAATACATAACAATCAACAAACTGCATTTGATGTTTTGGGGTCACTGCCCATAAAAGGAAGTATTAATGTGTTGATATAAAATTGTATCAGTCACAGTGAATACAGGGTGTATTTATTTCGTCTCCCTTCGTCGATGCACAGAACCACCGGTCACTCCCCACACCCCCTACATGTAGCCGAAGCGGACCCGCACAGGCCCTGCGAGAGCCAGGACCCTTTGGGCCCGTAGCCCTGCTCGTGGTTGGCCCTGAATACAGGGTGTCCCACCTTCACACACCCCACACGTGGCCGAAGCGGAAGGCACAGGCCCTGCAGAGCGAGGACCCTTTGGGCCCGTAGCCCTGCGCGTCGTCGTCCAGCTCGAACAGCTCGTAGTTCTTGGGCTGTCCTGCAGCTGCACCAGGAACAGCCGCTTGTGCTCCTTGGGCTTGGTGATGTGCGGCGGGATGTAGGGCTACTGAGGCGGTTCGAAGTTCGGCCTGCTGATATTTTATTATAAGATAACTTTCATTTTGTATTTATAAATCATTTCTTTTTACTATGGAACATTCACCATATAGGATGCAGCTGTTTTTGTAGTTCTAACACTAAATAACTAAATAAACGTTTTATGTTTAAATACCAAAATTCGTATGTATAAACAGATATAAATGTTTTCAATACAATATATAGGATTTAATGTATGAATCAATGAAATTTAATTATTTTTATGTAATAGGTATATATTAGAATAAATAACAGTAAATACTAGTGTAGACATCTGTTGACGATCATGTATGAATGTTTCTTAAGTTATCATTAATGTTATTAATTCTGAATAATTTTGAATTATGTAATATTGGATAAAATAATTATTAAGAATGTTAAGCTATATATTTTGTATTTTGGGTATAAAAACCGTAGCATTTTTAGTCTAGTAATTATCAATTCTCAAGTCTCATTCTCGCACTACCCTATGTAAATAAACTAAGGTATATTTTCATTGAAATGGACTCTTCACGTGGAAACTCTGGCCTAGCGCACAATATCATTATCAGCCATTTCCTATCTAGTGTTGAATAGCTCGATCTTGATTGATCGATGCACAATATATCACACGATCAATTCTTGAGTAGTAATGGACATTAGCATAGCCAATCGGAATTGTTATTGTGGCTTCACTCCTCAACAATATCACGAATCGAGAGGAATGTCAGTTAGTTTACTATTCAGTAACAGAAACAGCATACGAATAAAAATTACTTTTTTTTTTAAACTAAGCTACGTGGCCAAAATACTAAACTGTTATTCAGTTTTATTTGTTAGAAACTAATGGAATTAAAAGAATCTAACAAAATAATATGTGTGCAGTAATTATTTGTTGATTCTATAATTATTTTCACAGTATTCCACAATCCTCACCTATGGTATCCTCTATTAGCCACTCTTGTTTAACTCCATCTTGTCTGCCAAGCGTCTCAGTTAGCAGCCTTTTCAATCCCTCAATTTCATCCTGAAATAAATATAAAAAAAATTGTTTCATCACACATAGTTTTTTTTTATAATGGAACACCTCACACATTGCCATCTGATAACTTAACTAGGCAACCAAACTAGGCAGAGCCTGTACTGTGGTAACCAGAAAACTGATGGGCATACTTATATATTTTAAAAGCATACTTATCTAGATAATTAACAGAACAGCTGGAAAAGTAATGAGGAGGAAGGGGCCTGGGCCATCAGCCACCTCATCAGGCGAAGCGCAGAAGCATAAACACTTCCACTTCACACCAATTTTGTGAGGTTGTGGTACTTATCCGATTCAAGCCGGCCCATTTAGTAGCAGCCGGAACTGCTGCGTGGCTCTACCAGCGTCAAAATATATTATAAATACTTTTCTACTGTTCTTTAGATCAGTATTTTATATTTTAAAGATAATGTACTAGTAGGAGACATAAAATGCGATCCTGTAATATCACCAACCTCTCCAGGATTCAGTTCTCCACCTGGCAGCTTGAAGAAAGCCGTACCAAGCTGCAGCAGTAACACATGGGGCAGGCCATGCTCGTGCACCAACAAGACACCCTCCACTGATCTGAAATTATTAAAGATTCAATATTAACCCTTTGTGCTAGAGGCCATTTCCACATAGACTTATTAATCATTGGAAATGTTTTATAATATTGAGGGTTTACTGCGAAAACCTGCTAAGTGCAATTGTTTCTAAAAATGTGTAAGCACAAATACTATTTTATGTGCTGTATATACTGGCAAAAATGAAAAAAAAAATATTATAATAGTAATAATAACTAGTAACTACTCAAGTATGTAGCACCAACTAATTTAGCATAATAATTAAGTGCAAGCTTTTAAGACATAATATCTCAAAACTAACATTTAACAGGTCTTCTCAGTAAATCCTCGATATAACATATACACATGACTTAACACATAAAACTTTCATATTATTAATCATCATACTTTTGTATTATAATTCATCTTCAAACCTAAACGAAGATGATTTAATAAACATTAACTTTCTCGCGATTCTTACTAATATTATAAAGTAGATACTAAACAGACAATAGGATTTTTAGGATAAAATATATAAAACAGGAAGATTGTTTGGTAATGCAGAACAAAGTAGAATAATTGGATTTTTGTGATAGAATAAATTATATACAGACAGAGTTCCATGTTAACTCTCCATCTCAAAAACTACCACTTTTCATCTCTAAGATAACCCAAAACCTTGTAATATCAATTGTAAGTCATATAACTACTGAAACATCCGGCACACGTGAGCATTTTCCCTTCTAACGTCCAGCATTCGCTACCTCGCTCTGTCCTGCTCCACGCTTTATACCCTTACAAACTAAAATCGTCATAACTGCTAAACTATAATAGCTACACTAAAACAAAAATAAATGAACGTTCTGTGAATGGATTTTGTTGAAAAGTTGTTTCGTTTAATAGTTGTAAAGAATTATTTCAAGTCGTAGTTAGTATCGGCGCTTTGGATAGATAAGTATCCACGAACGTTAGACCGGTTTTTTTTTGGATAGTCCGCTAACCACGGACGTTCAAGAGGATAAACAATAATAACAGCAATTTTTTTTTTATCCTGATTAAGCTGTACGCACACTTATCCGAGCCGAACGCGCCAAACGCCACCGCCCATGGACATCTGCAACATCAAGGGGCTTGCAAATGCGTCGCCGGCTTTTAAGATGGGAGTATGCTCTATTTTTATGGATTAGGAGGAAAACGCTAAGCGGAAGCGATCACCGCCGCCCATGCACATTCGCAACATCAAGACTTTCAAATGCGTTGCCGGCCTCTTACAACACTTGAATAAAGTAGTATAAGTAATAAAACGATAAACATACCTTCTCATACCGATTTTGACGAACTCTTCGCGCATTCGCTGAAACCTCGCCGGTACGGATGCGTCCTTCTCGAATAACGGCTCTTTGGTACCGAACGTATAGTTAGTAAGGGGGTACAAGTTGATCGTCCTATTTAATGTGAGACTCCCTGTATTTTGACTGTTCTGATGTTGCACGCCAGGACGCGCCGGCCAAGGTTTACTTCCAGGGGCACCTTGCACAGCCGCCATATTTATTTCTCTAATTAACTTTAAGATTTTATTACAGTGATAGTTATTAGACAACAAATTGCACGTATTAAGCCTAGTTTGTATAAAATAAATAAGAAAAACCGTCACTCGGATAGTCAATTCATCAAATGCGGTCGGCCATTAAATTTTAATAACGATGCGATAGTGTTGTCCGAATTCGATGGTCTGTGAACCCAAAGACAAAACCGATAATGAAGAAAAATAATATTTTTGAGCCAGTCAAAAGATTAATCCAGTCAAAATTATATCGTCGTATTTAAGCAACAGTAAACCATATTATTCCAGTCAAAATTATTATAGTTCAAATATTTCATTTGCAAAAAATGGTTGCGTGCTTAAGTAAAATTTTACGAAGGAAATATTTTCAGGCAACATTATTACTCAAAACTTTTTAAAAGTTTTTATTCATAGTATTTATATATAAAGTAAAAAAAAAGTAACAGCCTATATATGTCCCACTACTGAGCACAGGCCTTCTATATGTAGACGGTATTAGGGCATAGAACGCCACGCGGCCCCACTGCGGATTGATGGACTTCACATACATAAGAATTCTTTTATTTTTCTTAAAATATGCAGGTTGTCACGATGTTTTCCTGCACCGTTGAGCACGTGGTAAATCAGCACTTAAAATTGTAAATTATAAATTAACAAATTCATTGGTACTGGCTTCGTGATTTGAACTCAGGTCGCTCGAGTGTATTGAATTGAAAGCGAGCGTTCGGACACTGAGCTACCACGGCTCACAGATACTCTATAAAAAAAGACAAAAATTAAATGTCTTGTGATTGAACTAAAGTGACTAAAGTAATTGGCACAATGAAGTACTGACTTATTATAAAAAATAATATTATGCCTCTTAAGTAATAGCGAAGCGTCGATTATTTAATTAAACTCATAAGAAATTAAATATTCCAAATTGTTTTTTCTCGTTTGTGTACATTTGATGGCAGTAACTTTAATTTTTGCTCCTTCAACTCCCGGATAGTAAATTCTTGAGTTGGCAACCCTAGCTGCAGACGGTTTTCTTTTGTTTTTTTCGTAATGTTTTTGGGATGCCATAAATGCGTATGCGTATCTTTTATCGTTTGCTATAAATGTATGGTTATGAACAAATATAAAATGGATCAGTTCAACAATTGTTTCACAATGCGAGTGCCATCAAAGAAATGTTCCTTCGTTGAAATTCTATTGCTAAATTTAGAAAAAATTGTAAAAGGATGTTTGTGTGCTATAGGTTATTATACAGTAAATGATTTCATTGAACATAGCACACATAGGGAATGACGTGATCATCTATAGGCTTTTTCAAGATTCAAATTATAAAAATTGTCAACGTAATTAGTGATTAGAGTTGAAGTCCCGCTGAGTTTCTTTCGCCTGTTCTTTTCAGGACTGAGTAATTTTTTTTCCGAAGAGGTAATGTGATTGTAAATCAATCCAATTTTGAACAAAAAATGTTCACTTTGAAAGAATTTTGGCTGTTTAATCTGTCGGACGATTCACAACACAAAAAATTACTTTTTGAAATATTATACATAATTTTCTGTTAGTTGGCTTGTTGGGCAAAACAAAGACCAATTAGTTGTAACGAAGTCGGCACATAACGGTTTCGAACTTTGGCAATAGAATTATAAACTTCAGAGCGTCTTCCTGTATGCAAATGTCCTTTGCGAGCTTCGGCGGAACATGCCACTGGGGACTACTCGATTTGACTTCGTCACCTTGACCCGCATCCACTGCCTGCTTAACAAAAGATGCTTTGCTTGACTTATAATTGATCATTTCGCTTTAAATAAAAATAAACTAGAAAAACCGAGTCCAAGTCATCATGGATATACCGCTTTGAGTATTAAACGAAACAAAAGTTGGTTTAATACTCAAAGATATTCCGTATAGCACAGTGGTCGGCAACCTTGTCGTCCAAAAGAGCCAAATATAGATAATACACAATTGAAATTTATTCAGAGTAATTTTTTAACATATAAAATATATGCTTTAGTAAGAGGCATTATTATAAAAATATAACTAGTAAATTAATATTCCGTGCCTCGACTAATCATTACGCGGAGGAGCCGTAGCCGAGAAGTCAAGAGCTGTAAAGAACTAGACTGTAGAAGGTACTACCCCAAGTAATACAACTTTAAAAAGATAAAAATATCTGTATCGTATGTGTTTGACGAAATTATAACCTGTGCTAAAATATTTGCCTAATGCCTAAAAGTATTTGTTTACCTGTTTTTGCATAATTTCCTCATTTGTAGTGTTAGTAGGAAGATCAAACTATAGCATTGCATAGTGTAGGTTTTGCACACAACCCGGACTCCTAGCTGGTCTCAGAGATTGCACGCTTCTCTTTATCAACTCAACGCCTTGGACACAATTCACTCACACGAACCGAGTCAATAAAACCACAGCTTTCAAATGAACGATAACTTTATTAAATTAGGACAGTGAGCCGAGTAAGCACAACAGTCACAACAACCTAAAAAAAGAGGTACCCAAGAGCGAACAAAGTGCTAAGATGTCCCAGGACTCTTATATTGCTACCAGAATATATCGTCACCACGATTGCCCAAAAAACAAAACTAAACTTTATCGTGCCGTGTGAATTATTTCGCCTTGAACAGTGTATAACGTTAATATCTAACATTATCTATAAATTATTCTTTCAAAGAAGCTTTTAACTTTGTCTTTTGAACACTGTTTAATAATTTTAAAGCACAATACAAAACAGAAATAGCTTCATTTACGTGGATAATTACTTTCTTTTGTTTCCACGAAACAAGAAAATTCTGAAAAGCATTGGCCATAGTGGCACCAGCATTTATTTATTCCGTGAAAAGTCCCTTAGTTTAAAAGCCGATAGCTCCACTGGGGCATTAACTTTTAGGAGATTGACCCAATTTAACGCGTAGTTTAACACACTTGTTTCCTGCTGTCCGCTGTTTGACGCAACGTTGTATTTCGTATTTCACTTTACA
>DWHQ01000765.1:0-12495 GCA_018247955.1 Eurytides marcellus marcellus | reverse complement strand
TACATACATATATCTACTGAAAAGCGTAGAAAAAAAAACAATAATATTTTTTATAATTTTTATTTGAATTAAAATATTTATTTTTCAGCCATAACAAGTAAAAAGAGAAGAAAACCTGATTTAAAAAGGAAATTTATTTCTTTACAACAAAAACTTGATATTTTGGATCAGCTAAACGATGGTAAGAAATTGATAGCAATAGCAAAGGATCTGGATCTAAACGAGTCAACAATACGAACAATTAAACGAAATGAAACTAAAATTAGAAGTGCCGTAAAGTCTAGATCGTTGCAGACCTTAAGCAAATCTTCACGTATTAAGGAATCGTTAATACATAAACAGAAAAGTTTTTGATGATTTGGATGGAAGATTGCAAAGAATAATATTCCTGCAAATGGTTCTTTGATTAAAAACCATTAATTGAAGCGCGTTTTAAGAGAATGCTGGTATAAAGCGTTTTGCTATAACGCGGAACTAATCTACCGTGTTATAGAGGGGATCGCTGTTGTTTAATTTAACACCATAGTTTGACTTGAAGTAAAACCTACGGAGATTTCAACTTATGCGTTCTTTACCACTCTCGCGTTTTAACATTTGTTGTATTCTTTGTTCTTAATAATAATATTGGTTGAATTTAATTGTTTTATTTCGATTTGTCCTTCTAAGGAGCCGTGACGGCTCAATGTCCGGGCGCTCGCTTTTTATTCAGTATACTCGAGCAACCTGAGTTCAAATCCCGGTGCCGGCACCAATGAATTTGTTAATTTATATCTTTCTTTATATCACAAATAACAACATCGGCACTATTTTTGCCAAATGTGTAAAGTAAAAACATAGGCGGCTTTTTAACCGCATACATTTATATAAAAAAAAAGCTATTGGTGCTAACAGTATATTCCTTTAGGAGTTTGAAACATAAGTTACATACTAATAGAATACTATGTATTAGTATCTTATTTTACAAATAGATTTTTTCTATAACTATTCCGCCCTTCGATATTTGTTCGAAGAAAAACAATTAATTTTGGATAAAATTTTCGACTCGTATTCGTAATCTAGCGTATGAGTTAACTATCCGAATCCATCTTGCCGTTTCAGCATATAGGCGAAAAAATACATCGTCATAAATAGCGTGTCACAAATTAACCTTGGTGATACAATTTCAGACGATCTTAGGTTCATTAAACTGTCCGAGAACAAGAGGCTGCTGATGGCAAACGGGTATACGTTCGCGCAGACCACTCCTCGGCATTGGTACTGCTCCAAGAAGGCGAAGAGTTGCAAGGCCAGGGTGTTCCTGAGCCCGGACGAGAGCGAGGTGGTCTTCCGTGACGACAACCACAACCATCCACCTCCAGTGTACGGCCGGACCAGCGAAGGCTTTTACGTTAAAATAACCGGCTAAAATTAAACGAGAGATGGGCAAAAAAATTGCCTAAATACGGTTCACAACTGGCTGGGTTTGCCTGCGCGTATCGCTTACTATATGTCGTGGCTATTAGTTGAATTTAGCTAATTGTCTCTCGTATTAGTGTTAACGTATTGTAACAGTATTTTAAAAGAGCAATTGTCGAGTTCTTTGCCGGTTTTTCTCTGTAGAACTGCATTTCCAGCCGCTAGAAACTTCTACACGAACTGAAATATTAAAATGACTATTTAAAAGTACTTCAAGTGCCTGTTTGTATAAATTAATTTTTATTTGATTTGATATGAATTGATTTCACATTGGGACGAATCTTCAGCCTTTATAGCCTTTAGTTTTTTACATTACTAGTTATATTCTCCCTCGTACGCTTATAGCGAAATAATAGAAAAAATTGGTGGTGTCCGCCTGCTACATCTGTGTATAATGTATCTTCTAAGCAAAGGTCGACTGGCCCGTTGGTGTAGTGGTTAGTGCTCCTAACTGCAAAATCAAAGGTCGTGGGTTCGATTCCCACCCACAAAATATTTGTGCGTAGAGCAAAAGGTATTTGTTCTGTGTCTGCGGGTTAATTATCTATATAAGTATGTATTTAAAAGTAGTTAAATATTTAAATCAGTTGTCTGGTCACCACAGTACACGCTCTGCCTAGTTTGGGATCAGATAGCAATGTGTGAGATGTCCCGTGATATAATTATTATTATCAAAAGTTAAAAAGCTATTGCTTAACGAATGCATGTTCCCAAAACTACAATGGTGGCCAGGATAGTGCGTTAGAAGAGAAATAACTTTTTTTAAGTGTAACAAAGACCACTGAGCTTGGGTCTGACTGGATTGGAAGTTATGTAGATCCGATTCAGATATGGGCTAATTATTTTTTTATTATGTATAGTAAAATGCGCAAACATCTGTCGCCAGCTGTGGATCCTGCTTAGAAGTTGTTAGAAGTGCATAACTTGTTTAGCTGTTAGCTGCAGTGCCTTGTTAGCTGATTTACTTTTTAAGGCTCTTCAATTGCTTTCTTACTGAGTTCGTGTAATAGAGTAGTTCTTGTGTTCGAAGTAAGTTAAGTTTTTTTGTATGATTTTTTGCTATTAATAAAGAAATTGTATCGAATACATTTCAATTTAAACACATATGTGTATAATCATAGAAAAAAACTGAAATTTAAGGAAAACCTAATGAAAAAGTTTTACTAATTGTCTAGTGTATGTAATGTTTAGTATGTTTTTTGCCGCATTACTGATATTTCATATATCATAGTTTTTTATTATTATATTGAGTTAGTTACTAAACTGTACTACTCTTAATTAAATTTCGCTTTGGATATAAATCAAGGATTTTCATTTAACAGATTAGGAAATCATAAAACGCTTGTGTTGTAGATATAAGCTCAATTGTAAGCAAGATGATCATTTGTGCTAAATTTATAGCTAGTGAAGTTTCACTACACTCTGTCATTAGGAATAATCATAGGTTAACCAATCGATAATTTTTTTTAGTTTATTTGAACAATTTTATTTGTTCAATAAATCGATTATCATTAATATAGATTGCCACAACGTTTTATAGTTGACGATCAGAACAGCTGTTATGATCATGACCATCATCATCATTATCAGCCGTTTCCTATCCAAGGCTCGCCACTGAGCTCGATCTTGGGCTCTTTGTTTCCAATCGCTTTCTGTGCTTCATTAAAGCAATAGGACATTGCAACCACAGAAAAGTCCTTAAAGGAGCCAATGAGCTTGTGACTTGCCATCTCTTAGTGACGATAATGGCGCAAGCCACACGTATAATGACGTGTTTTTATTTTCATCACTTGCTGAGGAAATGTATGAATCGTATAAAATGGTTGCCTGTCAAGTTGTGACACCTGTACATTTAGTCGTTCCTCTGATTAGCAGGCAACTAAAATACGTTTTACTTACGAAACCAAGAAATGAGACTGAAGACTGAGAAGAATTCAAGCGATGGTAATCGACACGCATCCTCATAGCATCACGAAACTGTTTCGCGGATTCTGCAGAAGAGTCCTACCACTATCAAAGACTAGCTTGTGTACCACAATAAGCGTTAGTATAGTCTTTAAACATGAGAAACGTTAAAATTCTGAAACGCTGAAACTCACACGGGCCGAATTTTGACCATTGAGCGATAACTGTTGACAAATCTGCTTTTTCTACCAATAATACTAAAAGAAACCTTATTAATTTTTAGACAAAGTTGAGTTTATACCGAGCAACCGCGGCAAGGGTTTGGTGCTGGTATACAGGGGGTACACCTTCGCCAACATGAACACCAAGACTCGATGGTACTGCTCGAAGAAGGCGACCGGCTGCAAAATGAGGCTCATGACCACAACCGAGGGTCATGTGATAAAGTCACTCTTCGAGCACAATCACGATCCACCTCACTTGTTCCGATCCTCCGATGGAAGGATTTTTAGGGTTTAGATTTTCTTTATAAATTACCTTCACTACTGTTTTATCGGGTATATCCGGGGGTGCTGATTATCACTACTAAAACATAATTGCAAGTCTGAGTTGTATTTTTTTATCTTTAAGTCGCGTCGAATGGTTTGATGAATACAATTAATTTCAGTTTAGTGGTGGAAAGCCAGCCCCTTAGATGGTACGGATATTAGGTGCTTTAGTCTCTTATTTCCATATAATTGATAGTCATTAAAACTGCTTAATCGATTTCAATTAATGGGTAACGCAAAATTATTGTACGGTTGATTCTAAAACAGTTTTCACTAATAAATTGAGTCATAAACCGCAAATTATTAAGTTGTTTTTTTTCAATATTTTTTTTATTATTAAAAAAATTTCTTGGTTGTCCTTTTCCTTGGGCAAATATTGGTATTTGTATGGTGTTACTTGTTATTACTTATAGATCAATTGAAGCTTTCGATCGCTTGGTGGTTGGAATGGAAGGTCCATTGAGTAATATAGTAATTTGACTGTAAAATTCATAATTTGACAAAACACGTGTTTGAAATTAATAGTATAAACGTAAACAATGCATTCGGTAAAACAACTGACGTGAAATCGTTTCATGATTCATACTGCAATGTATTTAAGTCTTAACTATCTGAACCAGCTCGTACCGTATAAGTACCACGACCTCACAGAAAGTAGGCGTAAAGTGGAAGTATTTGTGCTTCTGCGTTTCGTCCAGTGAGTGAGGTGGCACAACCCTTCCTTCCTCCTTCTTTTTCCAGCCTACCCCTTCCTATTCTTGCTTCCTTCTCCCCTTGTGTCTTTTCCTTTCAAACATACCCACCTTAAAGGCTGGTTATACATTTGCAAAACGTTTGACGTTACAAATGTTTATGAGTAGCGGTTTTTGCTTTCCATCAATAGAGCTGTTTGCTCGTTTGCATGCTTTTTCCATAAAAGAATGAATTCATACAGATATTTTGAAACCGAACCCACTACCTGCGCAACTGCGTCAAACGTCGAACTTTTTACTTAACAACACATTACTGTACAGTGTTTTAAAAACCGCTCTATAATACGTGCGTTACCAGTTGTATACCATGTTGAATTTCTGTGCCTAGTATTTTATCTGGAAACCTTTTTACCAAGAACCCTTATAGTAAGGGTTGAATATTACAGCTTTTAACAGCAAACGTAACAAACGTCGTGTTTTCAGAGAATGATGAGATGCCGGCTTTCCTACGTTACTACCGTCAATATAGGAGCGTGAACCCCGAGAGGTTCCCAAGTCAAGAGACCCAGGAGCCGGCAGTAGTCAGGAATCCGCTGTCTCGGGTCAGCGACATTTTAAGCTCTATCGTACCAACTGGCAAACGTTAAAACTAAAGTTTGCTTAAATGCAAGCAGATTTAATTATGATCATAATGGGTCTATTATTCATCACTCATCACAATCTTTATTGTACCAACAATCCAGATTGTTAGTGTTATTGTTTCGATAAATATAAATCAATAAATAATAAAATTAGTCTCACTAATCGAGCTCAATGGCATGCCATTGAAGTGGCCTATACACAGCAGTGAATTGGCAAAAGCTGATGGTGGTGAAAAATTCGAATGTATATTCAATAAATATATATATATCTTCCAATTATTGCAAATATAACATGATTTAAAAGAATGAATAGATCAAAAACAATTTTTGTATTATTTTGTTACAACATTTTTACCTGCTACTGTTTTAATGAGAGGGTTTACCGAGTAAATTTCTTTAATACTTTCGAAAATGTAATTCGGAGGGGTCGTAAGCACTATTTACGGTCAAATTATTATCCGAACAGTGGATTTAGCCTTGCAGTGATGGAAACATCTTATTGCTATGCTAAAAAAATGGCTTTTGCTTAATTTTACAGCTGCATATCACCACGAATTGTTATTAGGAAATGCACAAAGATTTATGTCTGCTATTATTAGATGAAGTATAATTCAATCACACTGGTCTTACCATTAAAGCTTTAAAGGCTTAATACATATCGCTTATATTTTTCAGACAGGGGCTACGAAGTCATAAATTTGGATTCCAGTGGTAAATCACTTGTAATGTTCGAAAACCACACTTACTCGTATCAGGGTCGAAAAGATGTGAAACTGTATCTCTATTGCTCGAAGAGGCTCTCGACAAAATGCCCGGCCCGCCTCAAGTTGGACAAAGAAGGGTATATTGTGTTAGCTATAACAGATCACAACCATCCTCCGCCGAGTTTGATGAAAATCAAAAACGGGAAATATATCAAATTATATTAAACAGCATTATGAACATTTGAATGTATTTCTACAACTTTTGACATAATTATGATGAAAGTACTTTTCAATAGTAGTAGAACAGAGAAAGGTCTGAGCTGCAGTTTGTCGGTTAAATTGTGCTAATTATGTATTTTATAAACTTATCGTTATTATACACGTGGTTATTTATATTTAACTTCGGCAGCTTCATGACATTTGAAAGGCAATACACCATGCTAAATAATATTGTGTTATTTTATACAACCATATAAAATTTTTGATTAATTATTTCTCTTAAGCCATAAATATTATATTGCATTAAACAATTTTTTTTTTGCGTTTATATGCGAGATTGTATTGTATATTAATAAAGTATTACATATTGATTAAAATAGGTTTTTTTTAATAGAATTTGGAAATTAACTAGTTAAGTGCTGATTGATGTCTCTGGGACGGCTTTCATCCTAAGTCTTGGCGTTAATTATAAAAATGCGTTACTTACTGCGATACTTACTGACTGTCTACAAAACTGTGTTAATCCTTTCGCTACCAAGGCCTCAGGAGAATTATATAAATATGATATCATTTAATATTATGTTTTGTGTGATGTATTTATAATGTTCCAAATAAGCGAAATGAGCAACTTTATATACCGACACGAATAAGTGACAACGGGCTATGGATAAATAATTCTATTTGTAGCCTGTGGGTTACAAATAGAATTATTTACACATATATGTGACACATCAGATTGCGATGAACATCCGTCACATATATGAGATGCTGGTAGTGATAGGGTTATGTTTCGATCAGCGACCTAACTTGTATAACATTATTGTTTAGTTTAAAGGTCACATTAGCTTAACGATATTAGATGATTATATCTTATATTAGAAAGGGTACAATATACTAACGTAAGTTGTCGTTTTCAGAGGTGATCCAATTCCTACCGACCACCGGCGGGAGGACGATAATCATGTATAAGAGGTACACGTTCCTCTACATGACGGGTAAGAGGCACCTCCAGTGCGCTAAGAAGGTGGCAACGAAATGCGAGGCGCGGGTCACCCTGGACGCCCTGGGGAACATCGTCTCCGCTTACACCGAGCACAACCATCCCCCGCCGAAATACCGACGCACCCCTCAGGGGCTGTACATCAAAGTGAATTAACACGCGCCCAAACACTAATCCAAGTTCAAATGCAGTTGATATTAGTTTTTGTTTTTTCGTTTTATGGATTAGGAGGCAAATGAGCAAGCGGCTCACGCAAGCGATCAGAAAAAAGATTTGCAAATGCGGTGCCGACCTTTGAGAAAGGAATAAGCTCTCTTCATGAATGACCCTTAGTCGTATCGGTCCGGAAATACCGTTGGCGCCAACCGATTCCACAATTTTGCGGTTATATAATGGAACTACCTGCCCTACTTTTACCGATGTTATTACTGCAAATTTTCTTATTTCACTTTCTTTATTTATTATTATAAACTGTCGACGTCTTAAATGCGTTCATGGTCTTTGCGTAGGACTGCTATACGTCATATCGTCATCAATGATCCGGGCGGTCTATTTTATTAATTATTAATTTTGGTCCCATGTTAAAATGAGATGCGATGAAATGCTCTTAATAGTTTTTTAATATGTTTGCGTAAATAGAGGACATCATTTTGAAAATAAAGGGGTTATCTTTTTGAATATATACTATTTCATCCAATAGTTACTATTTTATCCATTACTTCCTGAGGTATGAGGCTATACAATAAATACTGATTTACATTGAAATGTTATCAAATTGTTCTAATTTGTTCCATCGGAAGCGTACGAGATATAAATAGAATATAAACTCTATACGAGTAAAATTTTATAAACTTTTTATAAACCATTATTATCTTATATCTATATATTGAAAACATTTTTAAGGAATTCAGATAATCAACCCCTAAACTAAATTGTGACGTTTATAAAAATAATATAATTTAATAATTCTTTACAATTTCAAGAAAATTATATGGAAATGCCGCAAGTTTGAAACGCTACGCTAAACTAAAAGCCCTACGCTTTTAGTAATCCACTATAGTTTCAAATGACCATATTGTCGTCAGTTAAATAATCATACGAAGACTAACAACACGAATCACACGAATCTACACATTATAAAATTAATTTTTAATCAACTATTTCATGGATTTCATAGTTAAAACCAGTGTAGTAGTAACATGGAGGTAGTTCTGTCGTCTCATGCATACACGCCGCACACTGTGGCATAGTGGGGAAGCGGGGCACCCCCTCACTCCCCTATAACTCCTCACTCTTGCTCGGATCGACGACGGGACGGACGCGTGTGCGGTGTGTTATTGTCATTAGTAATAAACATAACCAGTTAAATAGTTTCGTTTATAACAAATTAACTGCTCGCATATTCAAAGTAACGCTACTCTATTACAAAGCAATATATTGCGGCAGATTCCGCAATATCTTGCTTTGATGATCTGCGCACATTTGATGTGCATTTTGTCCAATGATGTAAATGTTGATGTGTTTTAACTTTGGCACAAACTAATGCTCTCGGACGTTGTAAACACGGGGCTGCTATAAGTTACATTTAAGCAAAAAATAATGAGCTCTGTTAGTCCATAGCAGACCTTATTTTAAAGTTGATAATCTAATTCCATTAGGACATTCCATTAGGCTGAACTTTTTTTAAAAATTAGTTGCATTTTTCGTAAGCAATTGTTTTAAACCTATGGCTTGAAGCTTTAAAGACTAAACGGAAACATGGAGGATGTGAAATTATTTCATGATCTAATAGGATTTTACTTGTTTTATAAGAATATCAGTATTTAATCTCCAAGACATCTACCTCGTAGTGTAAGGCTATTTATTTATTAAAGCTCCCTTGTTCTCTTAATATTATTTTTTCGTAAATAATTATAGTAGTCTTAGAGAACATTACCAAAAATCTTTATTTTCTGTGACAATGTTTTTTAATAGTTGTTTTTATATATTTTTTATTTTTTGATGTGTGTACTTGTAGTCTGTGTGCGCTTTTTGTGATAGGATTTATTTAAAATAAAACAACCGTGTGTCAATGGTATTGTTTTTTTTAATGAACCCTAATTTGATTTTCCCTTTTTTACTAAAAATTTGTACATGTTCTTAGTGGCGGGCATTGTCAAGGAGTATCTGTAAAGATATAAACGTGCCTCTTTTATGTAGATTCTCACGTCTTACTTTTGACCTCGTAGACAAATCACAGATGTCGACTTGAGTGTCAATATATCGCTGTTGTATAAAGGTTTGCTACAATAAGTCGACAATCAAATGAAATGCTCTACGTTTCAGTAAGAATTGTGAGTACAGTAAACACAGATCAGTTTGTAATACGAAATTAAATAAACGCCATAGAAGGAACTGCGAATATTCGTTATTTTTGATCTACTAGACGTAGGTTTGGTGCGAGGTTATTTAATTATATAGCGGTAATTCCTCTAAATGTTCAATTGCTTTCTGTTTCTTATTAACTGCTCGCATTAATATTTCAGACGTAATCCATTTTCTACCGACCATCGGCGGGAAGACGCTCATCGTTTACCAGGACTATACGTTTTCTTACATGAACGGCAAGCGGAACCTGCGCTGCTCCCGGAAGCAGGCGAAACAGTGCAACGCTCGTCTAACCCTGGACCCAAAGGGAAACATCATCTCCGCTTTCACCGAGCACAATCACCCCCCGCCGACCCTCCACCGCACCGCGCAAGGCCTCTACATCAAAGTGCAGTAGAATCAGGCGTTGACGGGAATTTAAATTTGTTTCCATAGTTGTAATCAATTCGCCGAGGAATTCCCCTGTTGCTGTATTATTAGCTTTCACGATGTAATCTGAGGTTTAGATCCTCTTCCAAAACATATTAATTACACTTTTGCTTATCTATTTCCTGTAGTATTTATTAAGATGTCAAACTTACATCAAGTTATATTTACCTAAATAGGATATACTCCATATTTAAGTAGCTCTGTCATGCATAAGGTTGTCAAACTATTAAACTGGTTAGGCGTGATGATATTCGTTAGTATATAAGCATGCTTAGGAAACAATTGTTAATATATTTTTCAATGTAATAAAAATATTTCATGTAAGATATATTAATTTAATTAATTCGTTCACAAAACTATCAGTGCAATAGACGTGGTTGAACCCTCTACGTGTGTGCTTGAGTAAGTTTAGCTTCGATTAATATAAAACACCATTCAGCGTTTCTTCCCACACTTCACCCTTTTCAAGCCCATTTCGTGTTTTCTTACATTTACAGATGTCCTCCATTTCCTCCCCACTGTCGGCGGTAAACAGATCATAATGTATCAGAACTACACGTTCGCCAAGAGCAGACGAATACTGCGGTGTTCTAGAACGTTCCGTGGGAAGTGCAAGGCGCGTATTACCCTTGATCCAGACGGGAACATACTACATGCGCAGACTCAACACAATCACCCACCACCCTCGTTCCATGTAACGGCCCAAGGCATCTACATTAAAGTTGGAGTATAATCTTCGGTTATTTATTTCTAGTTCTAGTTTTATTTGATCGACTTAATGATTGGATCGATCGAGTCAACAAGATTGATAAATATAAACGTTAAGCCGAAACGTAGACTTTTGGATTGGATTTTATGGCGCTAGCCACCTTTTAGTCGCATCGATTATTCAGTTAGGGAAGAAGAAGTAACTTTTTTGTTAAAATAGCACGAGATATGCGAAATAAATCTAAACAAACACAAGTTCTGTCCATGTATCCATAATTACATCCACGCGTAATTTTAGTTGTAATACCACAATTATTATCCATTAATGATAAAGATTTCTCAAAGCAGAGTTAAAAATTTAATGATAAGTGATGGGTGGAAGTGATAAATGGAAATTTCAGTTTATTTGAAGTAACCTACGAATGGCATGTTGCTATTGAACCCGACGACATATAATAATACACTTTCGACCTTGTTACTGTTAATTAATTTCCAATTAATTAAATCGTGTTATGTAAAAAGTTACATTGTCATGATACCAATAAAAGCAATTGGAACCAAGTTTCTATCGATTCATGAAATTTGTACAAACGATGGCTTTTTGATAAGTACCCGTTTTCTAAATGTATTGAAATCGTTGGCCGAAAATATGTATACGACCGTTTTAAGTAATTTTTAAGAGGCGGCAAAATTAAAAAAAAAAAAACGCGTTTTGATTTTTTTTTCATTTGACAGCGTTTCAGTGTAAGCGTGAACTTTAAATTAATAAAATGGAAAACAACAGTATCGGTCTGTAATTCGATTCCTGTTTTTAGAAGAAAAAATATGTGATGAATATCGGTGGAACAAATGTATAGATTTAAAGGTGACTATGGAGAAAAATAAATGTATATATACAAAAATAACTAATTTGTTTTTCCATGAACGGGTACTTATAAAACAGCCTGTGTAAATATAGTTGTAATTTTTGCAGATACCATTTGCTACCTGCCTACTTATGGTGGAAAGACGATTATCATGTACCAGAACTACACTTTTTCGTTTGTGAATAGCAAACGATATCTGCGCTGTTCCAGAACGTTCCGCGGGAAATGCAAGGCTAGGCTTATATCAGATGAAGATGGGAACGTCGTATCGGCTAAAACCTCACACAACCATCCACCGCCGCGCTATTATATAAATCCTAGCGGTCTATATATAAAAATTAATTCTTAAAGACATCAATTCCTATACCAGAGGTTCCCAAACTTTTTGTGTCGTAGACCCCTTGCCATGTGTTTCGGTTTTTGGTGGACTTACCTGATATTGATTTTTTATAAATTTCTAACTGTAGTGAAGTTTACTGTTAAAAACGTAAAGTAAAAACACATGTTAAGTTTTATACTGTAATATATATCTTACATCTCTAATGTAAGTAAATTAGTGTATGTTGAGATCCACTATCGTGGACCCCCATTTTTATTTCATGGACCCCCAAATTTTTCGCTGACGTAGACCCCTTGCAACTTGTCGTAGACTCCTGGGGGTCTATATAGACCGCTTTGGGAATCTATGCCCTATACGAATTAATGTTTATTTGCTTTTTCCTGCTCATAGTCAGAGGAAGAATGATTATCGTGCTGGAATCAGAAAAGGACATTTTTCTGTACTCTTTACTCTTGATTGTTAATGCTTTTCGGCAATTGGATCCATTAAAATGCTAAAGGCATATATTGTATCTTTTTACTTATTTTTAAGCGAAAGCAATCACTTAACCATATTTAAACGGTGGTAGAGCCACGCAGCTGCTCCCACTGCTGAATGGGCCGGCTCGAACCAGATAAGTAC